>QGOI01015693.1:0-32765 GCA_003313885.1 Boletus sp. MG55 | reverse complement strand
CGCCCCAAACGCCAAAGGACGTATGGGGATGGCACCGAACTGGATGCTTTTGAGGACCTGCCAACTGATAGGGACAAGGAAGTGACGTTCAGGGTGCAGCCCAAGGCTACGAGCCGCGGAGGCGTCACGACGGGTTCAAAGCCTTCGAACAAGGACAAGGGGACGCTGCGCAAAAAGGGACGGATTGATGAACCAAGTCCGGCTGTGGGTCAGTACATGCGTTAGTGCGTTTTACGTTTGGGTGCTTATCACACATCCTCGGTAGATTCTCCGGGTGCACTCGTACCTTCTACAAATACACTACGACGTACTGGGCGCATCGAATTTCACAAGGTTGCAGAATTGCCTGGAAAGAAGAAAAAGGATGCATCCTCCCCTGTGCTCAGTCACACGCGAAGGAAACCTACACTCATACGCCACCTCGGGGGACCTAGCGGACCAAAGGGTACGTTCGAATCATTGTCCGACCCGATGTGAACTCAGACTTTGTTCTCCTCAAGTTGTCGGTGACATGAAATGGAATCCTTCTACCCTCCGCTGGGAGGGCAATGATCAGGTGCTACGAGATTTCGACGCGGTCGTCGGCACATCTACTCGGCCCGCTCTCATCACGCACCTTACTGGATCTTCCATTGGCTCCCCTGTCGGGTCCTTTGCCTCTGGCGCCCGCAAAGTAGGCAACATGGTTTTTGATCCAACGCGAATGTGTTGGATCTCCACACTACCTCCAGATGAAGAGGAACCGGATGTCTTTGCCGACCTCGCCGATGACGAGGAAGACGACGAATGGGAAGCCAAAGCTGGTACTATCCGTGCCGGCCAACAGCAAGGCTGTACCGGCAACACACCCTCGGAAACGAGCGGATCCTGTGTCTCTGCCATCGTCATTACCGTCCCCAGCCCTGCACGCAGTCGCACTCGAACGACTTCCGAATCTGAGAGTGACCGAGGGTCACGCGCGTCCATCGTTTATGATGTCGCCGATGATTTCGTCGAGGTTTGTCGCATCGCTGAGGAGCGTCATCGTTCCGAGATGCGGGGTTGGCGTTCGTCAGTATCAAGGCAAACCCATCCTTTTGGTGAGCCAGATCGATCCTACCTGTACGAAATTCGTGCACTCGCCACTAGGAAGTATTGATCCGCCGGTGCTTCCGGTCCTTGTCCACTCCTAGGTCATCATCGACATGACCACCCTCCCTTGCTTGACCGCTATTGTCGTTATATCATGTTAATACCTTGGACTCAGCGCCTCTGTTCACTGGATACATTCGATGGTCGTTCGTCATGCCTCTCATTTGTAAGCAGATTTTGTTACTTATTGTTACATTTTTCCCTTGCATGATTTTATGATAATTTCACCGTCACTCGTTCAAACGATCGCTTCTCTTTCCTTTGCTACTCGACGTGTATGGGACATAAGGAATGCATGTTCAACAACACTGGTTACACTAATCATAATAATCACTGCTTGAAGACGGATGTTGGCGCGAGTCTGAATCTGTCTCAGGCTGATCGCCTCGGTTGCCATCAGTGCAGGAGCCATGAAGTCCCTCGATGCAGGACACGGCCGAATTGCTTGTGCCTCCTATGCCTCATCCGTCGTCTTTACCGAACTGTCGGCGACTTATCCCCTCAAGCTTCTTTCCCCGAAACTTGCTCAAGACGCGGTCGCGATCGTCTATGTTTTGAGCTACGGAGGTGGTCTGGTCAACGGCGATCATGTCAAGCTAAATGTCGACGTAAAGGACGGCAGCAGGCTGCTTCTTTTATCGCAGGTAGGCTATCGGGTTCCTAGTAGGCAGCCGCATCATGAGATTGACGTCCTCCCTTCACATGTGAGGGATCTACCAAAGTGTTTAAAACCCGTCCAGGTGATCGGTTGTCGACACGCCTCAGACAATCAGCCCACGCAGCCCCGAATATCACCACCTATGTCACAGAAGCCACCGTCGCACCCGGCAGTGCTCTCTTCCTTCTCCCCGATCCTGTGACATGTTTCCGTGCAGCATCATACTCCCAAACCCAGAGAATCAGCCTCTCCAGAGACGCCTCCCTGGTTCTACTAGACTGGATTACTTCTGGCCGCAAATTACTCGGGGAGGAGTGGGCGTTTTCGCGGTATCACAGTCTCAACGAGGTCTTTCTAGATGGGCATTGCATAGCACGGGACATCACGCTCCTGGAGGAGCCCGCTCAAGTCAAGACCTCTGAGATCACTCAGTGCCATGGGTTATCCCGAACTCTCGCAGAGAGGCTGAAGCCTTACTCGTGCTACGCTACACTCATTCTCTCTGGCCCTCTCGTGCAGGACGTCGTCGCACATCTCAATAAACTATATCAGTCGACGACGGTATTCAAGGTTACCTCGCCGGCGCGCACGACATGGGCCTTGAGCCCTATAAGCGAAGGGAAGGGTTATATTGTGCGAGCAGCGGGAGTGGAGACCGAGGACGTGAAAAACTGGCTACGGGAATCGCTTCGCGGGTTCGAAGACATCGTTGGCGTTGACACCTATCCCAAGTTATTCGTGTAGGATACCAGCGACTAGGCTAGCGGCCTGCGCTCTCCGAACTTGGCGATGCATACCTTGCGTTGGTTATCGCTTATCATCGTCCCAGGTTATCACTTAAGCGGGAGGCGCCCGCTGATATGCGGTTTGCTTCCCAATGCCAGGCACTTGATCCCATGACCCCGTCGTGATCTGGTTCCGTATATAAACAGCGGTGCGAATTAGTAGGACAACCGTGTCCTCCATGTCCGTCGAGAAGGTCGACAAAGACACGATGGGCGGTTTGTCCAGCACCGAGTTATACAAACCCGAAGTGGACACCAGCGAAGTGGATGAGCGAAAGCTACTCCGAAAAATGGACGTTCGCATCGTGCCATGGCTAGGCTTGTTATACCTCCTGAATTTTCTTGACAGAGGAGCGATAGGAAATGCAAAGGTGCGTGGAGCTCTGGTCGGGTTTGACGGCAAGGGACATCATGCGCGACAAGTTGTACGGTCTAGAAGCCGATTTGAACATCACGGACAAACAATATCTCATCGCGCTGACGGTCTTCTTTTTTCCTTATGCTATATTTGAGGTACGTATATTCCCTAGCCTCCGAGAGAACACCGCAGTCGAGTTAACTACTTGTACCCCAGCCCGTAAGCAACGTCTTGCTGAGACGGTTCCGACCTTCGATATGGCTCTCATCTATGATGTTCATGTGGGGAATTATCATGGTTCGGGTAAATTTAACCTCGATAATGATATTTGTTGACTGAGAATAGTTATGTCATGGATTTGTCCGCAATTATAGTGGGCTTCTTGGTACGTGATAATACCGTGGTCAAGCACAACCTGAGCTTTCCCCCAGCCTTGCGTTTTCTCCTTGGCCTAGCGGAGGCAGGGTTATACCCTGGCATCGTTTTCTATATCACATGGCAAGTAGTATCTCACCTCGCAATCATGGTCTGACAATATGGGATAGCTGGTACAAGCGGTCAGAACTGGGCACGCGAGTTGCCACCTTCTTCACTTCGGCGACCATAGCAGGAGCATTCAGTGAATATGCTTCCAGCTCAAGTCGCGTGTGCATGTCTTATGAACCTATCCATCATCGATAGGTGGCCTCCTGGCAGCTGCAATATCCAACATGAATGGTGTTGCGGGGAGAACGGGATGGTCATGGATATTCATCCTGGAAGGCCTCTTCACTGTACTGTGTGCGATCGCATCGTTTTGGGTTATCCAAGATTTCCCGGAAACCGCGAAATTTCTCACTGACGCTGAACGTCGGTATTCTCTCGATCTTCTGGGTTGGTGGAGGTTCTGATCACAATCTCCCAGGGGTTTTCGTTATTCGCCGTCTCCGTGCAGACATGCAATTCAGTGCTGGAAGAGAAAATTTCCAGATAAAATATGTTTGGCAGAGTCTGAAGGACTGGAAGACGTACCTCGCAAGTGAGTTGTGCTTGCTATTGTCGATCGACGATGTCTCAACTGCCTTCATGTTAGTGGGCATATACATGGGCTTGTAATGTTTCCTCAGCTCTCTTATGAACGGAATGATCAACTCCTGTCGCTAACAGCGACGGACCCTTATATGCGTTTTCCTTGTTCACGCCTACAATCATTAGTCAGGTAGGTCCACGGTGTAGTTCTTCTGCGAGTTTCTGATTTGACTTCATATACTATCAGTTGGGTTAGTCATCCCAGTTTCGGATACCCGGGAGCTATTGAACAAGTCCGAATGCAACTACAGGATACAAGGCTACCACTGCTAATTTGTTGTCAGTACCAGTGTATGTCTGGTCTTGTATAGTGACCGTCTTCGTCGGACTCCTCGGAGACCGTCTTGGTAAGAGGGGTTACATTAATTTGTCAGCCTAGTTGATCTTTGGGTCGGACTGCATCTGATACCGCCTCTTTCAGGGGCTTGTTTAGTACAGGTCAGCGTCAGACGGCGCGCTCGTGATGAGTTGTTCTGACGAACGATAATCAGGATTAGTGGGTTACATTATCTTGATCTCCTCCACCAACCCGGCATTGTCCTATTTTGCATGTTACCTTGCGGCTTCGTAAGTTGTGCGTAGTTTCAGTGACATCATGCTAAAGTACTGATTATAGCGCCATCTATCCGACCGTTCGTGAGTATCGTTTGAAAAAATAACTTTCCAAGGTTAAACTATTGCATGCCCACCGTGAACAGCAAACGCAGTGTGAGTGTTGCCGGAGTCTTGATGAAGTTTGTAAAACAGACATCCACACGTTGTATAGCGCATGGGTAGCAAGCAATACCGAAGGTTCCTACAAACGAGGCGTGACACTCGCGATGGCAATTGGCTGGTGAGGCTTAGCAATTTTACCTCACGTCTCCGCTGAGCTATGTCAGGGGAAATATTAATGGTGCCGTATCGTCCAACGTGGTACGTGTCGTCATAGATTATATCTTCTACTTCTGAGCGACGCATTCGTTACCAGTATCGCGCACAGGATGCGCCGTGGTTTAGGCTTGGGCATGGGATTGTCCTTGCATACATCGCCATCGGATGGATATCCTCGGCCGTCTTCTTGATCCTATTGAAGCTTGAAAATGATCGACGGGATCGTGGGGAACGCGATGAGGTTATAGGATGTGGTGATCGCTTGGAGGAGGATATCGTGAAGGTAGCCAAGAACGGGAAATTTGAATCTATCGAGGCTGCACGGGCAGACAAGGGGGACGCGTGGAGTGGATTCCGGTATATGTTGTAAGGCCCTCTCATTCAGCCCGGTAACACTGCGGAAATAGCCAGATAGGATGAAGTTCTAATCCCTGGACTCAGGGCAGATGTTCAATTGTTTGCTGGTGATACCTCGTCATGAATCAAATGGCCTACCATACTTGCGGTACCCGATATTCTGATATTTTCCAAGTGTTTGCTACTGATACAGTGAATACTCAAAATCATGACCAGCGAGAGCAGATGACGAGTCAAGATTTCAGGAATGACTAGCAGCGAATGCAGTAGTGAAACGCAGAGCAGAGAGTACCATTAATTCTAAGGATGTACGTAGCCATCGTGTTCCTCTTTCAATAATTATCACCACCTGTGGTCTTGTAGGGACTTCGAAGCAGTGACAGGAGCAGGTGCTGGTTCTGAGCCGCGGGCAGCCTCTTCAAGCGGAGGAGGAGCACTTCGCTCACTTCCTCGGTTCTGATCAAGCCATTTGTCCATCTCATCAGCCTTACCCACGAAAGGACGCTTGCCCAAAAGGTCAATCATGTCCTCACTGTCAAAACAAAGATTACGTTCAACGCCTTAGATCCTTGCGAACTAGGTCGCATACCGAGTAATAACCTCCTTCTCCAGTAGTAACTTGGCGACTTTCTCTACATCTTCGCGGTGACGGGTAAGGAGTTCGGTCGTTCTCTGGTGCGCAGAGCTAGACATGTATCATGAGTGGTTTAGCAACCCAACTATAAAAAAAGAATCAAGTACGTGATCATCTTGCGAACTTCGGCATCGAGCATCTCTCCAGTCTTCTCGCTGAATGGTTTCGTCCAGCTCTCTTTTTGACCTTCACGACCTCCGTAGCTGACCGGTCCGATGATCGTATTCATGCCATAATTGGCGCATGCTTCGAAGGCCATGCGAGTGATTTTCTGAAGGTCGTCTTGGGCACCAGTTGTGATATTCTCCAGGCCAAAAAAGATTTCTTCAGAGACACGTCCACCGAGTGTCATGCAAATTCGATCCATCATTTGAGGCGTGGAAAGTAGGTAACGATCCGGGGGTAGATACTATCAGGAATCGTATTAGCAGACAGCCCAGTTAACCATCTCGAGATGCTCACTTGTGCATATCCCAGAGCCCCAACACCACGAGGAATGATGCTGACTTTAAGCAGAGGGTCTGCATGTTCCAGGAACCAACCACAGACGGCATGACCAGCTTCATGATATGCGACAGTCTTCTTCTCCTCCGGACTGAGTACCCTGCTCTTTCTCTCTAACCCAGCGATTACCCGTTCGATGGCACTCTCAAAGTCATCCTCTCTGACGAAATCATGGCCCTTCCGCGCTGCGTGGAGCGCAGCCTCATTGCAAACATTGGCAATATCAGCACCGGAGAAGCCTGGGGTCAGAACAGCAAGTTTGTGGGCCAAAGTGGACATATCCGAGATCTCTTGTGCGAGAAGGAGAGGCTTGAGGTGTACCGTGAAGATACCCTTCCGACCGGACACGTCAGGTCGGTCGATGGCAATATGCCTGTCAAACCGACCAGGGCGCATCAACGCCGGGTCGAGGACATCAGGACGATTGGTACCAGCAAGAACAACAACATGCTCTTGCGTGCCGAAACCATCCATTTCCACTAATAACTGATTGAGAGTTGACTCTCGTTCGTCGTTCCCACCAAAGCTACCACCCTTGCCTCGAGATTTGCCGATGGCATCGATTTCGTCAATGAAAATGATGCACGGTGCGTTCTTCTTGGCAGAGGCAAAGAGATCGCGAACACGCGATGATCCGACACCCACGAACATCTCGACGAATTCAGAGCCGGAAACGGAAAGGAAGGGAACGTTTGCCTCGCCAGCGGTGGCTTTTGCAATGAGTGTCTTTCCGGTTCCGGGAGGACCTGACAAGATGGCCCCGCGGGGGATCTTTGCACCGAGTTTCTCGTACTTGGCAGGGTCCTTCAAGAACTTGACGAACTCCATGATTTCTTCCTTGGCCTCGTCCATACCAGCGACGTCCTTGAACTTGACTTTGACGTCGGTATCCTTGTTAAACAACTTCGCCTTGCTCTTTCCGATGTTGAAAATACCGCCTGGCCCACCCCCAGCGGAACCGCCGGCCCGCCGGCTCATGTAGAAGAGGAGACCAGCGAAGAGAATGGTAGGTGCAAAGTTGAGAAGGGTATTTACTGTGGAAATTTCATCGTGGTAGGCGACAGGTATCCGTTCGTGACTTGGGATGCCGAGCTCATTCTGAGCTTCTTCGAGCTTGCGCTCAAATGCCTCGACACTTCCTATAGAGAAATAGTAGTCACCACCACCAACGGCGGCAGAGTACATGGTTCCTGTTGCATTGGAGTGAAGCTTGATTCGAACTTTTTGACGATTAACAACAATGAGCTTGTCCACGAGAGCCTTGTCAAGGAATGCGGTCCGGAATTCCTGCCAAGTGATCTCCCGTGAAGAGGAAGAGGAAGAGCCGCTCAAAGCGTAGATGATGACGGCGGTCGTAGCCAACAAAGCGAGCTGATTGGGATTGAAATTACTGTTGGGTCCGCCAGGAGGGGGTTTGGGGCGATGGGGCTCGTCGTCTTCGGCATTGGACTGCCTAGGGGACGAGTGCTGCCGCTGGGACTGCTGGTAACGTTGGAAGAAGCCCTCAAGACCCCTTGGTATCTCTACGCCCGCACCGTTCTCCTTGTCCACGTCCCCACCATCTGCCCTTGCTTTTCCCTTGCTCGCGGAACTATGCGGCGAGGGCTCGGAATGGGGATCACGAGGGGCCGGGGACGCAAATGACCTCGAGCAGGGCACTGAGCTGAGCGCGACGGCACGACGGTCAAGGGAGCGCGCAAGACGGAGTGAACGAGAAAGCATAACGGTAGTAGAGTCAGACGTCGATTTCGTGAGCGTAGTATACAACGCAAGTAAGCAGCTTAGTCAGCGCCGTGCGCTTGCGTTAGCTCATATCCTTCGGCCGGATCGCACTACACACCCTCCTCGACTTCAAATGCACAGCAAAACTTGTCCTTATCCATCAGCACCATCCCCTTCCCGTCAGGCGCCCACCGTACATCCCTTGTTTCGTACCTCGCTGCGGCCAGCCTGTTCATCTCAACTCCAGACTCGGAGAAAATCAGACAACTCACTGCTCGCGGGCACACCAATGCACTCAGCCATATCCTCCTCATCCCCTCCCTCCCCCACCCACTCGTCGCTCCAGGTAAAAACACTCTGAGTGCCACAACAAATTACAAGACTGCCTTTGCGCATCGGGTTCCACCGTGCGTGCATCACTGGCTTCAGATGCACCAGCACACACCGCAAACGTGGGACGAATGGCTCCGACGGCGTTGGAAAGTCATAGATGTACACTCCATTAGGTACACTGCCTGTCCTCGGATTCAACACTCGGTTCCTGTAGGAATAAACAGTATTACCATATCGGACGAGCAACAGGCTACCTGTCTTGTTCCATTCTAGCTGCACCGCTCCAGATTTTGGGTTTGGCTTGCTGAGATCTGCCTTAATCAGGCTTATGGTTTGTGGGCCGTCGAGCCGTTCATCTGGGCAGTCATCACTCAGCGTCACCGCTAAAGGGCCAAAAAAAATCCCACAAGAAAGGAACCCTCTGCCTTGCGTCGACTCTAACCAATTGGCGGGCTCCCGCCAGAGTGTCTGTTAGATTGGTTAACGGTGTCTAGGGACCGAACTTTTAACGCATTACCCCGCTCGTAATCCGGCTAGATAGCTCCAGGGTACATGTTGCGGACCACGTCAGATTGTCGAGGATATGGACCTAAATGGCGTAAGCAAGCGTTTATAAGGCGATCAGTCTCGCACCAACTTTGTCATCCCAACCACCAACCGCAAGGAACATCCCGCTCGGATGCCAAGCCACTGAGCGAACTCCGAAACCCGGATCAGGACTTGGAGAGAATGTGCCTTGTACATCTCCTGCGAGAGAAAGAATGCTTATTTTATACTGCATTAGAGGGTGCTAGCTTTGGGACCTGAACATCTACTCGTTCAAGCAACACACCTCCAAAATGCCTTCCCATACTGCAACATAGTTTCCCGTGGGTGATAGTGCAAGGGAGGACAGGTTAGTTGTAGGGAGTGGGAAATGCTGTGGGTGTCTTTTTCGTCACATCAGCTTTGAAAACCGGCGATACATGCGAACGCACCCGCACAAGCTTGAATGAGTCAGATACATCGTAGATGCCAAGAGTATCTTTGGATCTATGCCGTTCAGCCAATATAAAATACCGAGTATCAGCACGGAATGCATAGCCTATGTCATGGTTTGTGGGATGTCAAGTAACGGGAGAATAACAAGATACCTCTGTCAGGATGGATGGGAAATTGAATGTACGTGGCGGTCCCGGTTACAATTGACCAGATGGTAACCCGCAGCTGTTGCAGGGGTCGTTGACATGGAAGGACAAGTCAGAGCAGGCATGCTTACACCCCATTCCGAAAAGCAGAGTATATTTCGGCCATCTGGGGCCCATTCTGCTTTCACGAGACCCTCTGCACCAGTTTCGATACGGGCGGTCCAAGATTCATCTCGAAGCTTGAAGACCTGCACGATACCACTTTTGGCAGAGGCTGCAAAGAGATACTCTGAGTCGCAGGACCAGCCAGCGTGCGATATCGAGCGGTCTGGTTCAGCAGTAGTCCGTGCGGAGGGAGTGATCGACCATGTCCGGGTTATTTGGAGGGTGTCGGTGCGACGCACGACGAGGACATCTTCGACGGCGTTGAGGATGAAATGGGCGCCAGGACTGAAGCTGACAAGGTTTGCTGATTGCTTGTAGATTTCTGTAAAGTCCATAAGTGAATTGAGTTGATGACGCGAACATTCTTATGCCACGGTTATGTATTACTTTGTCTAGTCCGAGCCTGACAACTAGCATCTGTCACCCGACTTATCGTCAGCATTGCGATCCCTCGCCTTGGAATTCTCTATAAAGTTGCTAAGATCCATCATGGGCTCACAAGCAAGTTCCAGTTATGCCAGTGCAAGCAGATTCACAGTCCATTCAGTCAACCACCACTGCGGTCCATGCAATTGACCCTGAGCTTGCTATTCCCATCGACGACAAATCAGCCGTTGACCCCTTCCTTGTTTGTTTCTCTCTTGGCGATCCAGAAAATCCCAAGGTGGATTGATCCTCTTCCTCTATCCCGCTCAGTCTTACCCACCCTCCCCAGAATTGGTCATACCTCAAGAGATGGTATCTCACTCTGACAGGGGGTCTTCTTGTCCTCAGCGCGTCAGTTCCCGTCCAATTCAGCATAGTTCTACTACTGAATATTCTGCACAGTACATTTTCGAGTAGCGCACCGCAACCGATCATTCCACTGCTGCTCCAGGAATTCGGATTTTCAACCGAAGTTGGTACACTCACCATCTCCCTCTTCGTTTGTGGATACTGTATTGGCCCTCTTCTGTGGGGCCCGCTTTCCGAGCAGTTCGGGCGACGGCCAATCTTTATCTTGTCGTTCGTTGGGTTTCTGGTTTGTCTGTCCCCTATGATACCCTCCATCACTTTGACCATTACGTCATCTACAGGGTTTCCAGATAGGTTGCGCCCTGGCCAAGAACACTGCGTCCATACTTGTTTTCCGCTTTCTTGGCGGGACTTTCGCAGCTGCTCCGCTATCCAACTCTGGGTATGTGACGCTCATCCCTTTCTCCCATGTTGTAGCCTCATTGTACATGTAGCGCTTTAATATCAGACATCTGGGGTCCTAGGGAACGAGGAGCAGCATTGGCTGTCTTCGCTGTTGCTCCGTTCGCTGGCCCAGGTATCGGGCCCGTTGTCGGAGGCTACATTTACGAAGCAGGAATTTCGTGGCGTTGGATATTCTGGATTCTCGCTATTTTTGTGAGTCATATCCGAGTCCTCGCAAAGGGTTCCAACGCGTTTTCAGGCAGGTGCTTGTTGGTTACAAATCATCTTAACTGTTCCAGAAACTTTCGAGTAGGCGGTTCTTGGATTAAGATGTAGGGTCTCACTAATTGATATCTTATTTTAGGCCTATGTTGCTTGTAAAGATGGCGCGTGAAAGGCGCAAGAATACAGGGGACAAACGATACTACGCTATCATGGAAAGAACTTCCACCAAATTTGCAGATCGAATGGAAGCTATTTTTGCACGCCCCTTTAAGATTCTCTTTCAGGAACCGATGTTATTTGTACTCACGATATACATGAGTGTGCGTAAGATGACTTCTAATGTGTTTATCTCATCACTGACACCTTCGTCTAGTTCGTCTACGGCTGTATTTATTTGTTATTCGAAGCGTATCCAGTAGTATACACGAAAGGACACCATCTTAGCCCCGGTCCGGCTGGCCTTGTATTTCTCCCATTACCAATTGGCAGTTTCCTCGCGGTTGTCGTGGTATGCATGTGTATTTTGCTTTTTGTACCAGGGCTGACGAAGTGTGCTAGTACGTGCTCTTTGTGAACACAGACTATGCCCGAAAGGTGGAGGAATACGCTCCAGAGCCAGTGCCACCGGAGTACAGGTTACGGGTGGCAATGGTTGCATCGCCTCTCCTCACTGCAACTTTCTTTTGGTTTGCGTAAGTGGTTTGTTCAACGACTATCTATTGAAGATCTAAGGCAAATCGGACACAGATGGACCTCATTCCCAAGCATATCCATTTGGGTTCCGATGACATCGGCGTTGGTCATGGGCTTTAGCATATGTTGGATATTCGTAAGCTTTGGCAATACCTGTGTCTAGTCTGCCTTTTGACGTCACTACGCAGCTGGGGTTGCTGACCTACCTCATTGATGTGTATCTCTTTATCTCCGCGTCTGCGCTTGCCGCGACTGTTGTTGTCCGTAGCACTTTTGGCGGCGGTTTTCCTGTAGGTGTGATGCTAGGTCCAGGTACCGCTATGCTCACTACACCATAAGTTATTTGGATCTCAGATGTACGCAACACTTGGACCACAATGGGCGTCCTCTCTCGTCGGCTTTATTGCCCTTACGTTGACTCCCGTACCATTTATTTTGTCAAAGTACGGGCCTGCAATCCGAGCTAGATCCAAGTTTGCACCCCCACGGCCATGATGCACTCAATATGTCTACTTAGATGGAACCATGTTAATTGATCTCTTTTGGAGAATACAGCAGCAAGTCTGCAATGGACATTTATCAGAGTATTTACACTATGTAATAATCTCTGATAATCTGTTGTAGCACTTATTCAGGCTGGACCCCGTATATACTTAGCGTCTCAAATGAGGCAAATTTGTCTCGCGCTTGTGCATTAGCCATGGTCAACTTCCTCCGTGTCGACAACTTCCACATTCATTCAAGATGCCACCCATGGCCTTCACTGGAATTGTTACCAAAGTCGGTTGTATGAACAAAACGGCGACCGTGACGGTGTATAGAAATGTCATTCACAAGATAACCGGCAAGGTGAGTACACGACCAGAGAAACTGCGTATTTGATCCGACTCTCTTCAGCGCATCGAGCGAACCACGAAAATTCTTAGCCATGATGAAGATAATGGTGCGCCCTTGTAGGAGAGCGCACATGGATGTTGCTGACGTATTGTTAGTACTGCGACTTCATGACAAGGTGTTGATTCGCAACTGTCCTCCTATATCTGCTCGTAAACGCTTCAAGCTCGAGAAAATCGTCAGTAGCCCGGAAACCGTGCGCGAACTAGCGCATGCTAAATCCGTTACACAATCGTAACCTGGTGTGTGCGTTGCTGACTTGGTGTGTGATAGGCAGCGAGTATTAAACTGCGTTGCACAGCAAGATGCTTTATCAGGATTTTGCACATAGACCCCTTGGGGTGAGCCCATCTAGTTGACATGGATCTGTTAAAATACCACGAGTTTGAGAAATAATTCAGCCCATCTCATCATCGCCTCATAGTGTATGATCTGTTGTTCCCAACCTTCGCGTCGACTCGGCGTGTTATGCCCAGATGATGCAAATTTTTCACACTTGGAGACCTGCGTAAGCAGTCCATGACTCCAGGTTTGTGGTGTCTCGCTGGTACACTTGCCAGGGAGCAGGAACCGCTTGGCACCCAAACCAAGAACGGAAAGCTGATGGGCATTGTCATCATTTATAACTGCTTGTGGTCGACCACAGTGATTCGTCGCACATTGGTATGCTTCTTTTCTCTTGCATCTGTTAATTTCCAGCCTCCGGGAGGTTCGCTCGCATATAGCTGGTGTCCTCATCCTCGCACACCGAGAATGTGTTCAGTTATATTTTCGGTGTCCTTAGACGGTATGCATGACGAGCCAAACGTGAAATTCGAAGGGAGCTTTCAGTTTATTTTGGGCCAAGACACTATTCGACAGCCCAGAGGATTTTCCATGACGAGGCCAGCTTCATTATACTTGGCACTCAACGTTAACCAACCCAAACTAATGAGTGATCACACAAAATCGCATGTTAACTACCCAAAATGATATGACTGGGTTAACTAGGATGGAAACATGTCAGCTTGTGTGCGATTAGACTGTGAATCAATCTACAAATTATTCTCACTCGAAACCCCATACTTGCTCACGAAGACAATATCAAACGAGACGGTTCAGCTTGATGCTGCACCCGGTGCCGGCAGTTGCGCTTGAAGATCGACAAGCTGGAGAGCATTAGTAACTAGAAATCAACCGAGTGGGAGACATACTTCGAGTTTCCTCTTCTCGATTTGCTCCTCCGTATCCTTGATCTGAGTATCGACACGCTTCCTACGTTGCTAGTGAGACGGAGGTGACGGAGGCGTCCAACAGACGCACATCTCGCCCCGGATGAAATCCAGCCGTGTCTCTACATTCGTGCGGGCTTCAGTGCGGTCTTGCGGCACGAGGACGGGCCCAACGAGCTTGAATATCGTGTTGTTTGGGGTGAGGTTTGCAAACTCCTGGAGGTAGCATGGGTGAGGATTGGCGAGGGGTGAGAGAAGCACGCATACTTTTTTGACCATCTCATTTTCAGATAACTGCGTGTCGAGTCGTGTCCTCTTATCGACGAAGACGGCGAGATCACCTTGTAGTTTTTGGTATTCGGCCGACTTTGATTGGAGACGTGCCCCGAGCGACATGGGAGATCAGTGAGTGATAAATAGTACAGTATTGCTCACGTCACGGGTTAAACGGAACGGATAGTTCAGCTTGGTGACACGGTCAACCATGCGGCGGTTCGTCCTTATAATATGCTCACAAGGCAACCCTGGCTGATCTTTCTTCCAGGTTACTATCTCCCCAATGTCTTCCATTACTGTTGACTGGAGCAAAGTAAATCAGCCGGAACTCGTCTTCCAGCGCTTTGCCAGTCGTAGATCTCAAGTTTATGGCACCAAGGGAGTCGTGGCCTGCTCCCAACCTCTGGCCGCTGAAGCAGGGCTAGAGATTCTGCGGAAAGGTGGAAATGCAGGTACTACTCAATCACATCGGTCAATGCCATTCCTGATCTCAATTATTCTTCTTAATCCCGAATCTCAGCCGATGCAGCCGTAGCCACTTCTGTTGCATTGAATGTCACAGAACCTAGTTGTTGTGGTATCGGAGGGTATGTCTAATGGTCTTATCGTGTGCGGGCTCTCAACCTCCTTCAAGCGACGCATTTTGCCTCTTCTACGATGCCCGGACTAAGACTGTCAAAGCTTTGAACGGTTCAGGACATTCACCCGCGAAGCTCACCCTAGACTATATGAGGCAACGCGGAATCAACGGTGGTCAAATTCCTCTTGCAGACCTCAACGCTGTAACCGTTCCAGGTACGGTCTATTCTTTTGTCTCTCCTTACACACTAGTATTAAAGCATTAACAGGTGCCGCGGCCGCCTGGGTTGATACCATCGAGCAGTTCGGCTCGCAGAGGGTATCAGTTGCAGAGGTTCTGGCGCCAGCCATTAGACTCGCAGAAGAAGGGTAAACTCCAATATCTGCCTCCCCGCTTACTCACCTTACGTTCCATTTTATCCAGGGTTCCAGTCTCAGAGATCCACAGTTATGCTGTATGATTAGATGGCAGTCAAGCACTTTATTCTCGCTGATGTCTTCGATAGTGGCAACGCTCTGAACAGCTCATTCGAAATGCATCTCCGAACGGTGACGAGATGCTTCTCGATGGGAAAGCTCCACTCCCAGGGCAAATCATGAAATTCCCCACCCTCGCCAAGACTTTCCGAGCGCTCGCTGAACAAGGCAAAGATGGCTTTTACAAGGGCCCTGTCGCGAATGCAATCGTTGATCTCATCAAAAGCAAAGGTGGAGTGATGGAACTCGAGGACCTTGCTGCTCATAAGACGTCTTTTGTCGAGCCCATCAAATATACGTATGCTGGAGAGGTCACGGTATATGAGGTAAGATACAGTTTACACTGCTGATCCATGCTGAATCGTTGGATTGCCCTACAGTGCCCTCCTAATGGCCAAGGTGATATTAATTCTTAGTAGACATGCTTAGGGCTCGAATGTCGTTTAGGTATTACCGCACTTCTTGCTCTTGGCATCCTGGAGGAAATTCAAGCACAAGGGAAGACGAAGTCATTGCTAGAACTAGAACACAACTCTGCAGAGTATTTGCACACTCTTATTGAGGCTATGCGGTCAGTCCAGATACTTTCCTGCCGTACCTTCTTGCTTAACTCTGGCTCAGGCTCGCATTCGCCGGTGAGTTTCCCTCACTCGACCACTGTGACACCCTTGAACGACCGACATGATTTAAAGACAGTCAATACTATGTGAACGACCCCGGGTTTAATTTTGTCCCCGTGGACGAACTGTTAAGCAAGGTTTTTCTGTGTTCTTTCTTAATAACAGACATGGATTTAACCACTGGAAAGGAATATCTCGCTTCTCGTGCCCGGCTCTTTGATCCTACGAGGGCCAATCCCCAAGTCATTCACGGGAATCCTGTGAACTCTTCCGATACGGTCTACTTCACCGGTATGCACGAAAAATCCACGTATTCATTTCAATTGACTGGCCTTCAGTTGCTGATCAATGGGGGAATGCTTGCAGTTACATCCAAAGCAATTACGCTGGTATGTCGGCATGCGCTCTAGGTAGTATGCGTTGCGTGTTCATCTGCTTTTGGGAAACAGGTTTCGGAACAGGAGGTATTGTGCCAAGCGATTGTTCCAGTTGATAGCGACTCATCCTTCGCGAAGCCGTGCCAAAGGGGTGCGGGTTTACCCTTCAGAACAGAGGTGCAGGGTTCATCCTTAAGGAAGGACACCCGAACTGCCTGCAGGTGAACCTGCTGGTGCTAACTCCAACCAGTCTGTCTCACGGTGAACTAATTCTCTAGGGTGGGAAACGTCCGTACCATACCATTATCCCTGCGATGGCACTTAAGGGGGACGAGCTCTTCTTGTCGTATGGAGTCATGGGAGGCTTCATGCAGGTGAGGAGGGGTATAAGCCTGGTTGACAACCTACTAATATTCCATATCAGCCACAAGGTCACGTACAAGTCCTCTTTAACATGCTTCGTGGCTTTACAGCCCAAGCCGCCCTTGATGCGCCCCGTTTCTGTATTTCTGCAGGCACACCACAAAGCGATGATAAAGATGACGAATTTGGTGTTGTCAACAGCGAAGTATACTTCGAAGATGCAATAGCTCCTGAGACTATTACCAAATTGAGAGGTGAATACGTGTTTGGAGGTATCACACATTACTGAACATCGCCTTTTAGAAATGGGCCATGACGCTAGGACCGTCACCGGCTTCGGAAAAGGGCTGATGGGTCGCGGACAGATCATACAGAGGATTGTGGATGTATCAGGCAAGACTGTCTGGGCAGCAGGATCTGACCCTCGCGCAGATGGACACGCAGTGGCACAGATCTAAGACCTCGTGGGCAAAGGTCGATTCAATACATGTATTCGTATGTATAGCTGAACCTGAAGAACATGTATTACAACATCATCCGCTGGCGTTCATTTCCAACTGAAAGGCAATATATATGTGTAAGCGACGACAAATAACGAGGAATGTGTCCTAACCTGCTTGTTGTCGTCGGAACTCCCGCAATGCGAGACTCTTGTCGGGACCTTCAATCTGTCCCCATCCTGCAAGAGGCACGACAATCGCAGTAGCATTATCCCATGCACCTAACTCTTGAGCAAATGATAAAATGCGATCTGCTGCCACTTTTGGTGTGGGGGCGTCTCTTGTAAGGTCGACAATTTCGTCATCAGACAGAGTCGCGGAGATACCATCAGAGACGACAACCATCGACGCCCAATCCTGACCTGAGCAACAAAAGCAGTCGAGTTATGAAGGTCGTGTAGCGATGTCGTTACATACCTTCTAACAGCTTTGCGCGTACCTCGGGCTCGGGTGTTACGCCAAAAGGCTTGAATTTGAGGTCTCCTAAACTAGTACCGGTCAGCGAACCCTTTCACGACCTGCCTGTTTAACTCACGCTCTTGTATTGGCTAGTGCCCCCATCCATCTACAAATGTGTCAATAGTCTCACGAACATAGAGATAACGGCTACGAACCGGGACTCGCCGAAAGAGTCGGTAATTAATGCGGATCCCATCATACGTCGCAGTCGAGTAGCTTCAACACGTGAATCTGGGTGATGGTTTTCAGTCATGGGGTGCACGTAGCCACCCTTTCTAGAACATAACAGAACCCGAGCGTCACTGGGGATCCAGTCAACTCAAGTGACTAACGACAGAGTTCCGTCTCACCCACAATGCGCCACTGTGAGCGCAAGCTTCTCAGAGGAAAAAAATGGACGAGCAGGATGGTCTAGGGAATGGAGTATGGCTACTGAGGCTGTTGCCCCACACATCTTCGCTTCACTTTCTATGGAAAGTAGCCTGTCTAAATACGATCAGCGTATGGTCATCACGCACATACATCTCGTCCTTACCAACTTCAAAAAATGTCTGTGTAGCGCGAGCCTCTAAATCAAGAGGTGGAGTGTCTTGGGTGTTGTGAATCCACGGCGCGAGCGCACCACCTCTAAATCTTTTAAAGTAGCCACCCAGATCCTTGATCCACAGGAATAATTCGGGAATGTGAGATTTGTCAACCGACTCGAATAAACCGTGCAGCTCCTGACGTAGATACTGAGAGACAGTAGATCCGCCATGCCTGGGATTGTTTGTGATCTGTAGAATATGTGCGGAATTTATTGGATTAACATACCCATCATAAAGTCCCACAAACACAACCTGGCGGGCGATAGGATCTATGGTATTTTCAGGTTCCCAGTCGACACCAATGGTCTTCTTGATACTTAGGCGAAGGCCTTCAGGGTCCAAGGAGAGGGCGGCAATTGCATGGTAATCTTCTTGATGACTGGGTGAGGTCTCAACGACAGGGATATTGTTTTCGTGAAGTAACCTACCCTCTATCGCCTCTCGAGGTTGCAACACCGATTATCTTCGGTGAATGCAAAGGTATTCGTCCCATGCCACCTATGCGCCACAAAACATAAAGAAAGGAACATGCACTCGTTTTCTAAAAAAGCTAACCTGGTGTGGAAAAACGGATATGATCATGATAGAACCGGAAGCAAGTTCGAGTTGGAGGCAAAGAGAGCAGGTTTGAGGACTTGGATAACCGTAAGAGTGGAGAAGACATTCGCCGTGTGCATGGACACTACTACGACAGCCAGCATTGCCTCGCTACTACGCACAAAGCAGAAGAGGTCAACTGATCCGCCTCGAGGACCGGTTGCGGGTGTTCTTGAAACGGTTTGGTGTTTGGAATAAAGTCGTCGGTTACCGAGTACTAGATCGGAGTCCGTAACACACCGAGTTTGCAAGCCTCGGGCCGGACAGCGTTTGCGTCGCTTAACTCCAGACGATACGAACCCTCCGCGAGGGACTCGTACACTCATTTGTGCTCTCAAGTTGGTGCGGTACTTATGGGATCAAGCCAGTCCATACCAAAGATCACCAAGCAAGACCGTGCAATCCTCGAGTGCGCGACTTCCCAGTGTCTGCGCACCTGGAGACGCTCAACCGCCCTGCAGCCTCAAATTACAGCGTGACAAGTTGAAACAGTATCAGAAAAAGGTGTGCTTGAGCGTCCCTTTGACGTGTCCATCCCCAAATTCTCCTTTTGGCAGATACAAGTCATCCTCGATCGCGAACATCAGATTGCCAAGGCACATCTTGCTGCGGGAGACAAAGACCGCGCTGTGATAGCCCTGAGGAGAAGAAAATACCAGCAAAGCCTTCTTCTGAGAACGGATGATCAACTCGCAGCTTTGGAACAGCTAGTCGGTCTAGCGCATCGTTTTAAGACCTGCGTCATAACTAAGTTACACAGGTCTCTACAATCGAGTTCTCGTTGGTCGAGGTTTCAGTTCTGCATGGGTTGCAACAGGGGAATGAAGTACTGAAGGAGATCCATCGCGAGATGAGCCTAGAGAGTGTCGAAAGACTGATGGAAGAGACGCAAGAGGCCAGGGAGTATCAGCGGGTACGCCATCCCGATTCAGCGGAACATTTTCATGGTCTCTCACTTTACTTACGTAGGAAATTGGCAACTTGCTTGCGAACCAGCTGACCCTAGAGGAGGAAGATGCTGTTCAGGCTGAGCTTCTCGAGCTTCAGGCCGCAAGTGTAAGTTTTGTTGTTCTACCCGGCTAGCTGCGTTATCTGAGAATTTCAGTTGGAGCCCCCAATCCAACCGATATTGCCTTCGGCACCAAAGGAGCAACCTGTTGCTCACGAAGCAGAAGGTGATCCTTGTGCATTTTCCTGTCCCACTGATTGCTGATATTGTGCGACAGAACACGATTCGCTGCCGCAGGCCCAGGATGCCATGGGGCGGGTTGCAGTACTAGGTTGATCGAGTCATATGAAGATCAGGCATCCATATATCATCTTCATTGGTTATTATTACCCTACAGATCATTCTATCATTGTAAAGTAAGCAATAGAGTCAAAGATGTTGGATATTGCGCTATGTGCAGCATCACCACCCCTCAAAGTCACCAAAACCCAACCGTTTTTTCTTTTTAGATTCCTCAACCGATAGGTCCTTGTTAACACCTTCCAAGTCGAGCGGTCTTTTATTGCCAAGATATTTCCCAACACCAGCGCCGGGCGTGCCACCTGAGGATTCATCACTTGTGCCTACCTTGACCCCAAACCAGTTAATATTGTCACCCGGTGTTTTCTGGCTAGTCTTTGACCCCTCGTTGTTCGCCTCTGCTCGTCGAGCGAGTTTCTTGGCGAGACGCGTTTTGTAGGTCTCAAATGGATCTTGGTGGCTGGATCATGGTTACTGGGCGGAAATGAAGAGCGAAATGGATCAGACGCACATAACAACTTCCGTTATTCGCACCGGTTTCGCTGGCCGCTCGGTTCCTTCTTTCCGGGGCAATTTTTCCAAGGTATCTAAAACCTCTTCACCCCCGACCAGTTTGCCAAAGACGGTGTGCTTATTGTCAAGATGCGAGGTCGGGTTGAACGTTATGTACCACTGGGACCTTGTTCTTAGTGTTAGCACCCATGAATACTTTCCGTTAAACGCGCACCTACCCATTTGTGCCAGCGCCCTTGTTCGCCATCGCAACGATACCCCGGCTGTCGTGCTTAGCGGCGCCTTTCAGATCATATTCGTCGCGGAAAGGTGTGCCCCAGTATGACTGCCCCCCTGCACCTGTCCCAGTTGGATCCCCAGTTTGTACCTGGTCGAAAAGTCGGTGGATGGAGACAACGATAAAGAAACGGATGTATTTTACCATAAACTCGGGAATTAACCGATGGAAAAGACAATTGTCGTACTTGCCCGCTCTAGCGAGCATCAGAAAGTTGTAGCACGTTTTGGGGGCCTATTAGCAGTGAGTGAGAGTAGCGGATACAAGCGTGGTTCCTCGAACCTTGTCACAGTATAATTCCAGGTTAAGGGATCCACCAAGACTTGTGATGACTCGAACATAAGCTCGGCGCTTGCCTACATCCTTTTCTTTACCTTTACCCTTCGGAGGGTTTGATATGTCTTCGAACATGAGTTCCTCCTCATCCCAGAGAAGCTTTGATGACCGTGTCTGAGGATCCACAGAGGTCGACGTCAGCGAAGCACCAGGTGCACCAGTAGAATATGGAGAGATGTTCCCTGCAAAATGGTCCGAATCTGTGAAGATGAGGGAAGTATGGATACTTACAAGGGACGGCTTTTTTGGTCTCTGAAACAGCTTTCGGAGTGATGGTTTTTGACTTTTCCTCCTTCTTTGCAGCCATAACCACAGTGGCGGCCCCAGTGAGCGAAGATTCGGGAGGAAGTCCATGGGGATTTTGGAGGGTGATCACTTCGTCGCTGGCGTCGTCACTTTAGAATTTAGACGAAACACGGATATCCTTGGGTATACCTCTTGAACTTTATGTCCTCCAAAAGGTCCCTACCACCCTTGATGCTCTCTGCAAGAAATACATTGCCAGTTGTTGCAATTGCGACGATATGAGAGTGCTCGCTGAATGGCTTGAATGAAATAGGATCGTGGATTTCCCCAGACGGCTTCCGGGAGTAGTTGAGCTTGATAAGATCGTTTGGGAAGAGAGGTTCTTTGGTGATCGGGTTTGTGTTGTTATGTTGCCTTGAAAGAAAGGATGTAAGATGAAACGTCGACTCACGAGAGGAAGGGAACTTGCTTTAGCCAGGGGATGATGTTCACGAGGTCAAAGACAAAGCCGGTTCCGTCCTTGTTGCGTGCACCGACTGGGTGCTCGAACTGCTGGAAAGAAAGCGCACAACAGTCAAACGGCGTCTGTGCTCTGGGGTGCGGGACTTGTTGTTTTCTAGGGAATGTGGTGCTGAGAGACCTGAACGCGAAAGCGATCAAGTATACGCACGCTCTGTAACCGGACGACGAGGCTGAGTGCTGACCGAAGTCACCGGCGTGCTCAGCATGTGTGATGTATAGCTTGTTCGAGTTTCCGTGGCCCATCGTGAGGACGAGCTCGCTGTCGGAGAGTGTGAGCTTGGTCGGAGGCAACAGAAACAAATATATAACTCCAATTAGCTTCACCACCGCACCGCGTCGATGCTCCGCAGGTCACTTCGCAATGTCCATCTTTTCGACTTCCTTGCACCTCGTGCATCTGCATATAGGCTCGCTAGCGTTCTCGCTACCGCGCACGACGTCGAGATACCGTTCTCTTCCCCAGCAAATGGCCCGCTTCTTGCTAAGGACGCAAAGCAGCAGCAAGCTCACCGCACCCAAGATATCCCAGACCCAGATGTCTTGTTCTTCAATCAGCGTCTCGTAGAACTTCGGCAGGCTCTCTCAGCGCGTGACACACGACGCGTCTGGGAGCATTGGGCAAGCTTGCGGGACAAGGGTCTCCTACCGCTATTTGGACCTCAGTTACGCAGGTACTCACAATCGTTGGCAACTCTCTGTCCGCAATCAACCCAGGGTTGGGATTCTCATGACCGCAAAGCCATCGAGGAAATTGCGTTTTACGCTGCGACCAAGGGGGCTCCCGACGCTTTGATTGCATACATGGCTGCCCATCTGCGAAGTGGCGATCGCACTGTTACTCTGAATTTGTACGAGCGGCTCTTCCGGGCCATCGAAGAAAAGCCCCTCTCCCTAGACTCCATTGCCTCGGAAGAAGATCACGATATCGACGAACTGGTGATTGACTTGCCAACCTACTCGCACCCCCACCCCTTACACCCCCCTTCCATCCTTCTCGCCGTCATCGTCGCTCATGCCATTGGTGATTCTTTCCACGATGCGCTACGTGCATACCTCCAAGCCCCTGGTCCGATTTCTCCGCGCCTGGTAACCGAATTCCTCACCGCCTTCCCCAGCAAGTCGTTAACTAGCAAGGTGGAGGAATATGTTCGCAGGTTACGGATCGCAAGATATGTCTCCGAACCACGTTTCATCACGGCACGCGCCGCCGTATTCGCTTCCACTCGCGACGCCCAGGGTCTCAAGAAGTTCTATCAGTCTATCATTGATGGCATCTGCGGTCCCGAGCCGTACATTGCACCAAGTCAAGCCAGTGTCACGCCACAGACACCGGTAGCCCTGAACGAAATCAACTGGGCGACGATCTTGACCGCTTTTCTCCAGTGCAATTGTAGAGACCTGGCCGAGACCCTCTGGGACGATATGTTGCGGTTCCAGGTTCGACCAACAGTCATCACCTGGACTGCTCTTCTTGTTGGGTACGAGCGTATGGGAGAAGCCAAGGATGCGGAAAAGGCGTGGCATACAATGATATCTATGGGTATAGAACCAACTGCATCGACCTTCCGCGCCATTATATCCGTGCTTTTCGCCGTTCGCAGACCAGACGATGCAATGGAATACCTAACTCTTTTCCAAACAAGGCTTACAGGTAGTTTGTCGTCAACCCCAGAGGACACGTTGACACTCTACAACACTGTCCTCCACGGACTGCTGAAGAATCGTCGGGAAAGAGATGCTCACGCACTATTCCAGGTGCTACGGGAGGAAGGACCCAAGCCCGATGTGGTGTCATTCAACAGTCTACTCAACTACCATGGCCGAAGAGGCGAATTCCGCACAATCTCCCGCATCTTGGATTGGATGAGAGAGGATGGTCTTGTCGGCGATGTCTACACATTTTCGACGGTGCTCTCTGCATTGCTCAAAGTTGGTCGTACAGATGCAACAGATGCCATCCTCAGCCTCATGCGGAAACAGAACATCGAGCCCAACGTAGCCTTTTTCACATCAATCATTAACCACCAGATGGAGGAGGGCACGGAACAAGGTCTGCGGGCAGCGATGGATCTTCTCCGGAAGATGGAGGAGAATCCAGAAGTGCAACCGAACGAAGTGACATATACGGGCATCCTGACAAGTTTGCATCGCCATGACTGGCGCGACCTGACATTGGCGCAGCAGTGTAAACACCAGGTATTGGGAGGGATGAAGAAACGGAGTATGCAACTGGATCGAGCTGGGTACCACGTATTGATCAAAGCATGTCTGGAGAACCCGAGCCCGGAGGGCACAGAGGATGCACTTGGGTACTACAGGAAGATGGTTCAGAGGAGAATCTCGATTGGTCCGGATACATGGTATATCCTACTACGTGGACTGGTTGCGAAAGAGGCCTGGAAGGATGCAGATGCGGTGGTAGAGGAGATGACCCGGGGGAGGGCCGTTTATGGGGGGCTGGCGAATTTGGTTCGGAGGATCAGAAGACGACAGGGATGGAAGATGAGAGTAGAACCTCGACCGTATTTCTGAGACGAATACTAGCATTCACCGCGAAAAGAGAGGCAATGCGAGTGGTCTGTCGCCCAGGAAGAACGACATTCCGAGACCGAGACGAAGGTAGCGGGCGTACACTATACGAGGGTGAGGACAGCACTGGGGAGGCGAGGAGAAACGCACGCCAGTGGCTAGTCTTGCGACCGAGGTATTTCCCAAGCCAGGGAAGGAGGAGGACGAGGGCGAGCTGCTGGAGCTCCTCGATGCTCTCCTGCCACTCTTTCTGAGCAAGCGCGTACTCGTCGTCGTCGTCGGTGTCGTAGGACGCTGTGTCGATGGAGATGACTGAGCGGGGCATGTGTGATGTGATGTGGGTGGCGTTGCCACTGGATGAAGCCGAGTTGTTTTGGGCGAGCTCCACTTTGTTCGCTTAACACCAAATCCCTCTTTGCTCTCTACCGTCCTCCAGTAAATGAAACCATGGCAGATCCTGCGCCCCCGCCCTCCCGGACCAGGCTCGTCGGGCAGCCTCTCCTCTACGCCATCTCCATTTTCGCTAGCATAGGCGTCTTTCTCGTGCGTCCCCTTCCCTTCTCATCCCCGATTCCTCATTCACTCCCACATCTCTAGTTCGGTTACGATCAGGGGTGAGTCTTTCCCCCTCCCCCCTGCTGTTCTGTGCGCTCATCCGTCTAAACCAGTGTCATGTCTGGCATCATCACCGGGCCCTACTTTAAACAATTTTTCAACTCGCCAGGTCCCCTAGAAGTCGGAACGATGGTCGCAGTCCTGGAGCTCGGCGCTTTAGGTATGTCTACCTCTCCATCCCCTTCCTCTCCTAACCGCTTGGAAGCCACGTCCATCGCCGCCGGTCGCGTGGGCGACATCATCGGCCGAAAGGGAACGCTCTTCGTCGGTGCCTTGGTCTTCACTGTTGGAGGTGCCGTCCAGACTTTCACCACCGGCTTCTATGTCATGATCATCGGTCGCGTCATCAGTGGCTTCGGTGTTGGCCTATTATCGTATGTGACCCTGACGGGAACTCCTCACTTGGTGCTTACTTTCAGCAATTCCTAGCACTATTGTTCCGATATATCAGAGCGAAATTTCTCCTCCAAATCATGTAAGGACATATCTTGCGCGCCCAAACACGATTTAATTCCCATTCAGAGAGGCGCTCTTGCTTGCATGGAATTCACAGGCAACATTGCTGGTTATGCTACTTCAGTCGTAAGCTTGTCTTTCCAATAGCCTCTGTCTGTGCTGATCTCGTCGCACACAGTGGACTGACTATTTTTGTTCGTTCCTCGACTCCCATCTTTCTTGGCGGATACCCCTTTTTATCCAGTGCGTCATTGGAGCCATTCTTGCTGCTGGTAGCCTTGTGATGCCAGAGAGCCCACGGTACGGAAAGCACCCGGCGCTTGACCTATAATACGCTGATACTTTTTCTTAGGTGGTTGATTGATACTGATCAAGATGCAGCTGGAATGCGCGTTATTGTAGATCTGCATGGTGGGGATCCCGACGACATGCTTGCACAGGCAGAATTCCAGGAAATCAAAGAGAAAGTCGTTTCCGAAGTAAGTGTGTTAATGGTCATGTTCTATTCATACCGCAACCTACTTCCTGTTCAGCGCGAACTTGGCGATGGTCGCTCGTATTCGACCATGTGGAGAAAGTACAAACGCCGTGTCTTGCTTGCAATGTCGTCTCAAGCTTTTGCTCAGCTGGTATGTTGTGATTCCTGACCTAATATTATGACTGACGTCCTCATGATCTGCAAGAATGGAATAAATGGTATGTTGTCGCGTTTTCGCATCGCAGCTCTCTGAGAAAAACATTGATTGGCAGTAATCTCGTATTATGCGCGTGAGTCTTTGTACGCCAGTTCCGCAAATTCCTTACTGATATCGCAAGCTAGCCTCGGTATTCGAAGGTACAGTTAATTTGCGTATGCGGAAAGCCACGATTGAAATATTCCACAGAGGCTGGATGGCTTGGGCGTGATGCCGTGCTCATGACGGGCATCAACGCCATCATTTACGTGCTTAGCACCCTTCCGACGTATGTCATTCGTACATGCTGTCTTTTCTTCCTTTCTTTGCTCACATCTCACTTTCAGCTGGTACTTGGTAGATCGCTGGGGCCGTCGCGTCATTCTCCTCTCAGGCGCTGTCGTAGTACGCACCACCATCGTGTCCTGGTGTTGGATCTTTCTAACCAGTGGATATAGATGGGCATTGCTCTGGGCCTTACGGGGTGGTGGATGTACATGGACATTCCCGCAACTCCCCAAGCAGTTG
This sequence comes from Boletus sp. MG55, assembly GCA_003313885.1. Classification (NCBI taxonomy): domain Eukaryota; kingdom Fungi; phylum Basidiomycota; class Agaricomycetes; order Boletales; family Boletaceae; genus Boletus; species Boletus sp. MG55. The sequence goes on along the minus strand of QGOI01015693.1, from coordinate 6,068 downwards.
TTGTTTGCGTGATTATCTTCAATGCTGCGTTTGGTTACAGGTATGGATTTCGTCGTGCGATTTGATTTTTGCTCATCTTGCTGAAGCTGGGGACCAATTCCATGGCTGTATCCCCCTGAGGTAGGATTATCAGTTGACTCAATAGTCGGACTGTTGAATGGAATCCCTCAGATCATGCCCCTGACTTTCCGATCCAAAGGTGTCTCGATCTCAACCGCGACAAACTGGTCAGTGCCTCAGAATCTGCCCGTACATTGACTGATTTTCCACTCTAGGGCCTTCAACTTCATTGTTGGAGAGACCACTCCTTACTTGCAGGAAGTCATTACATGGAGGTTATATCCCATGCATGGTTTTTACTGTGCATGTAGCTTTGTCCTCGTGTACTTTTGTAAGTGTAGTTTCGCGCTCACTGTACCTTTGTGCTAACGTTGCTCTAGTGTATCCCGAAACCATGGGCGTACCATTAGAAGAGATGGATGCTGTATTTGGTGAAGGTGAATCCATCCAACAAATCAACACAAACCAGGTCTGATATTTTTTTTTTCAGAGGAAAGACTCGATTACGAGTCCGAGCGCGCTTCCCTTATGTCGGCTGCGAATTCCGAGCGCCCGTCAGTCAACTCTGGCCGACGGCCCAAAGTTAACAATCCTGCAGAGAGAGGATGGGTTAGTCGTGTCCTTTACCGCAACGACAGGAGCGCATATCGCCCCATTGGGGACGTCGAGGAATAGGAACTCGCGAGGATGGATGGTGAGCAGGCGGTGGAGGAGGAAGAATTGCGTTCAAAGCAGCGGCCATCTTCTTGGACAAGGAGCACGGACGCGACCGGCAAAGATGCAGCGTAAATCGCTTGGATATTCTGTCGTCATATCTATGTCTTGCACTGTTTCGAAGGGTCGGCTATGCGAGAGGTTGGTGCTAGCTTTTAACTTCCTTTCTCCCTGCTGTTCCTTGTAGTCCACCTTCCATCCTCGTGTCTGACTATGATCGGCTGTGCCTTGGCTCTGGATTGTTTCCTGTTTCCTCTTAGTGCTCCTGTCTGTACCTTAGACAATATAATGTAAAGCAATTGTCGAGTGCACCATATCGGCATGAACTCAGAAGGCGGGGATCACGTGGACCTCGATGTCCTTTCTTTCTTTCCATTCAGCTCCAGCTCCAGTCCGACGCTTGTGCACGAGAACGATCGTTGCAGGTTACTTGAACCAACAGAGAGCACGCGATGGTAGAATATCTGTTCCTTCTCTTGAAGTGGACCAGGGCTCTTTCGAGGCTGCCGGAATTCAACCCGCCGTAGCCGCATCGTTGCGCATTGCATTCCCAAACGTCCAAAAACCAACCGCGATGCAGAAGAAGCTTATACGCGCTATAACTCACAATCGAGACGTCTTGCTACAAGACGACACTGGAACTGGAAAGTGTGTGGGCCGTCAACAGGATGCGTTCGAGGAGACTAATCATGATTTTCTAGATCCTTTGCGGCAATGTTGGCCCTGCTAAGCAAACTCTCGGTACGAAAAGAGAGCCCAGTAGCAGGCGAAGGTAACGGTACTGGGGAGGCGCTCACTGGCTTGTTAATTGTGCCGCACCGAGACCTTGCGTATCAATACCTACATTGGATACACCATATGACCCTACCTGAGGGTGACACACCATTCTCGTTGATGAATCACGCGCAGGTTCTCGTTCGACGTGTCAACAAGTCGACATTGCAAGGCTTGCCTGTTCGCATGCAAGAGGCGATCAGATCCGCATCGTCAGACCAGGGCCCGTTGATCCATAAACGTCCACGCATCCTCATCGCCACTCCCAACGCGGTACTGGAGCTGATGGAGCGCCAACCTGAAACATTTCGACTAGCTACGCCCTCTACGGTCGTGGTGGACGAGGTGGACGCGCTCCTCCGCGTTCCCAGCAGCAAACTGCCAAAAGAGCGCAGAAGAGCGTCTCAAAAAAAGATAGAGAAGCATATTCCAGATCTCGTCCGGGTCCTGGACAGACTTTACCCCACATCCAGAGACAAGGAATGCATGCACCGGCGCTCGCGTTTCGTCAGGGACGAGTCACTCGAACAGGGCGCTGTTTCAGCTTACCGGCCGCAGTTGATTATGATCAGTGCCACGCTGCGCAGTAGGTTTCAAAGTGCATTGTTCAGTACCTTTGGGTGGGTACAGCGCGGGGAGGTGTTGAAGTTGATCAGGAAACGCTCGTCAGCTCTACCTGCCCACAGATTGGATCGGAGTGCCGTCCATCATGTGCTTGTAGTATCGAAGACAGGGGACATCAAAAACGTCGGCGACGCTCGTCCGTTGCAGTCAGATGTTAGCAGTAATGCGACCTTGTTGAAAAACGACGTTGCAAATCACAACGATGAAGATGGCATTTTTTACGACGATGACGATGACCTCGAACTCGTGGACGACGTGGATAAAGGTGAGCAAGAACTCGTGTTCGGTCGTCTATCGAGGACTCATTGTCTAGTAGAACTGTTACATGCCCCACTTGCCTTCGATCCAGCCATGTTGGAGGCGGTTGCTGCTACATTTGCCCTCGACGTGCCCCGTGTCGCACTTTTAGTGTTACCAGCGACTGCGGCTGTGCGCAAGATCATCTTTGAACTGCAACAGCTGGGTGTCAATGCGCATCCCTTTGACTTGGTGGCGAACGAAGCGAGTCGCACTAATGTTCTATCCCGGATGGACGAGGTTTCGGACGAGAATCCTGCGTTGATCGTCGCGACCCTGGCTACGGTCCGGGGAATTGACCTTCCGGATCTGTCCCATGTCTTCATGCTCGGAGTCCCCGAAGGACGGTCAGGTGACGCATATCTGCACGTTGCAGGTCGAGTGGGGCGATTCGGGAGACAAGGCAAGGTGATCACTGTCCTCGAAGAGCGCAAGGAAGAGAGAATAGGGAACAAGGTGGTGGTGACAGATGCCCCCAAGAAGATGACCATCCTCCTTTCACGAATCGGCATCCAACCTACTAGACTGGAACATTTTGACTAGTACCTGGCAGTATATCTATTCAAGGTTGGCATCTGTAGGCATGACGACATATGGAACGTCGTCGGACGTAAACCAATGTTAAGCGAGATCACATGCGGACTGTTTCGGTTTTGGGTGAGGGTGAAACGCGGCGTGCCTGCGGAAGCCAAGGACATGACACGTTATGATACACTTTATTTCGCCTCTATGCCCGCTCTCGTCACGCTGGTGGTGTGTGATGTCCAATGTGTTTGATCGAAAACGAGAGTCGGCGTTAGTACCAGGTCAGGTCCAAGGTTTCCGTGAGGCAGAGGTGGGCTTGTGAACTTCCGTCACACGGACAACCCCACGGCGTGGCGGCTGACTTGCCCCCGGCTTCCCATTCTCTCTTCCTTCCTCCGAGTCGGTCCCCTGAGGCTCCCTCCCTTTCCCTCCCCCCGCCAACGATGAGGCCTCCTCCAGTCCCCATGTGTGCCTTCCTGTCTCTTCTCTTCTCGTCTATCCTTCTCCAGGTCTCCGCCCAGTCCACGTCTGCCCCTGCAAATTCCACCACCGTCACCAACTCAACGCAGGCTACTCCCTCCCCGACCGCTTCCGCAAACCTGACCACTTTTCTTGCAACGAGTTCTTACACCACAACATCTTTCAGTCAGTCAGGTAGCCAAGAGATCCCGTTCACTACTGTGGTTCCCACCGTCTATAATGTTACCAGCACGCTTCCGACACCCACTGCTTCAACGTCGGCCACTCCGTCGCCAACCCCCATTGTGCTGGCCACGGAAATCACACCCGCTTTTGGCGTTCTGGGAGCCATCCTTATCTTGACTGGTCTGCCAAGTGCATTCTGGGGTCATAAGAACAGATGGTGGGCAGTTTCCTCCAGACCGCATATGCGATCGTTGAATCTCGATCTTCAGGACTTCGTTCTTTCTCATCGGATTTTACACCCTGTCGCTCGTTTGCTTCGTTCTCATCGTTAAATTTGGCATTCTCCCGGCAGTAAATCCCCCGAGTAAAACCCTGCAGGGCATGTTTGTGCTTGCATGTTCTGTGGCCGGTATAATGGGAGGTGCATTCACCATCTTCTTCTGGAAGGCCACCAAATACTTCATCGGGGCCTGGGGAGGCTTCGCCTTTGGCTTATGGATACAATGTTTCAGGGATGGTGGCCTCATTTCATCCGTTGGGTTACGCTGGATACTGTATATCGGTATGACCTTGACGCATTTTCCGTTCCAGACCTAACCCCTCTTTCAGCGTGTGGTGTCGTTGCCTTTGTGCTTTGCACGATACCAAAGCTTCATTGGCACATGTTACTTCTAGCAACCGCTTTCGTTGGATCATCTGCGTTCATGCTAGGCATCGATTGCTACACCACTGCCGGACTCAAGGAAGTATGTGACCTTTGCTGGTACAGTTTTACTTGGGTACTTACATATTCCCCTAGTTCTACGCGTGGAACCTGGGATTTAGTGATCTGTTCCCCAAGTATACCACCAACCACATTGCATTCCCTGTCTCGCAGACTATGGAGATCGAACTTGGTTTGATCGGTGCGGTCGCCCTTATGGGAGGCGCGGTCCAATTGCGTATCCTTCGTGTTCTCCAGCGAAAGTTAAAGGAGATCGCCGAAGAACAAAAGCGCAGAGACGAAGAAGCTGAGCTCAATATGTCTGACCGACTTGTGGAGCTCACGAAAGAGAAAGAGGAGTGGGAAAATGACCACCCATCCCTTCGAACGCATACTCGGGCAGGTAGCGGATACTCGGGCACGCCTCTCATGAAGGATTTCCCGACATCTGGTTCCAATGAAGGCCGTTCATCCACTTTTACTCTCGTTGGTGGCCGTGGCCGGCGTGCATCCGGCGTGTCTGACTTCATGGCAGCACCGATGCCCGAGGATGAACTCAAGCGTACTGCGAGAAGTTCTCAGGCTCCGGGAAATCTCCTCCCTCATCTAGACCTCGGAATTGGAATCCAAGATGACGTGCCGGCGGGCTTCATTACTGATGCAGAACCAGACGTTAGCAAAGAAGCCAAGGAAGCCCAGAGGGCTCAGATTTCCGCCGAGCTGAGCGACCTTGCCCGCAAGCAGGAACTCCTTGCTGAAATCCAGACTATCAGGCGTTCCATTGATGCGCTACGGTCAGAAACGCCTGGTCCGGACTCTGATGATTCTCGTTCACGCAAGGTTTCGCTTACTTCACGTCGCACTCTCAGTTACGACCTCGACAATGCTATTGCCCCTCGGCCTCATACACGACCTCCAAGACAACCTGATCCGCGTGGCCGTGCAACGTCTATGGAATTGTCCAAGCTCATTGATGCACCCCCTCTTGGCGCCTCCATAAGCCGCCCTACAAGTGTTCCTTTGAAAGATGATGATTGGGATGCTTACGTACGCGACCGCAAACTGCTCCAGCCACCATCAGGTGTGACCGCACCAATTCCAACCACGCCTGTCTCCGCCACCATGCCCAACGCCCAACGTCTTCCTATACCTCAGGCAGTCACTGAAGCCCTCGTCCAGCGCAAGCGTCGTGAGAGCATGCTTGAGGTCAGCGGCAACGACACCACCCCCAAAGACACATCAGACGAAGATATTCCTATCGCCGCTACACTCGCTGGTGCGCAAAACATGCAAGCGAAGAAGTCACAGACCCGTCCAAGTAGTAACATTCCCGCTGTCCTGCTGCAACCACCCGGGCATGCTCCTGTGTTTGAGCAGCCTCCGCACAACACCACCCCCCACATCCTCACCCGTGCTCGCCCTACGAAGAACTCCCCCGAGCCGAACCCAAACATCCCTATCGTGTTGCCCCCAACGCGGCCTATGAAGGCAGCGGTTGCTCAGGACGCTACCTCGAACGTGCCTTTCATCTTGCCTCGTGGCAACGTTGTCGCTCCCGTTCCCCAGAAGGCTGAGCCACAGCGTGTTGCAACGTTCGAGGAACTTGAAGAGCGCCATAGGCAGAAGATGCGTGGGCTGCAAAACCCAATTACTCAGGCCGAGAAAGATTCGGCGGACCTGGCTGCGGCCAAAAGTCGCTGGGAGCGATCAATGGCCATCGAACGGG
>QGOI01015661.1:0-38601 GCA_003313885.1 Boletus sp. MG55 | reverse complement strand
ATCGACCCCAATTACACCCCACCTTTCGAATGGAGCAAATCACTCACCAGGGCACTACTACGATAATTGCGATTCCCATGGGCTCGCAAATGGGGATAGTAACCACGTGGGATAAATGACGACACCGAGTTTCGTGTCCCTTCGAGTGCGACACTTCGGGGCAGATTTGAGTCCGCTTCTGACAGGTCTCCAACCATATGGGCCTCTACAGGGTTGTCAGCAAAACTGACATATCAGGGCTCCGTCGTTCGACGTGTCGATGCGAGGTTCGCGAAGCGGGCACGACTTTGTGCGAATTTATTGCTCGAAAAACCCCACTGGGGAATACACGCTCTGCTACGTCAAGCAAATCAACGTCAATGCAGACGGGCCACAGTGCCATAGACGATCATGATCATCGGGAGCGTGCGGAGTCGGTCGATTCGGCCAACGCTTCATCGGCCAAGGAATACTTTGGTTCAGACGAAGTCGTCCGAGCGCCACTGGTAGCCTGAACGATGGCTCTATGGCGAGAAACGGTGGTTTGCATGACAAATGCGACGATGGCCTGTGGGCGTTCGTTGGTTGGTCCCGAGCATGTTGCGACGTCAACGAGACGAGACTTACCAGTACTGTCGCCCCGAACAAAACCCGCTCCTTCCAGCGTTCATCGCCCGAGGTCTCGTCAAAGTGAGGACGTCTCGGCGCCCTGGGTCTAAATCGTGCTGGATCCGCATGATGTTCGCGATTCGTCAGTACCTCCCCGGTAATAGCACTCTTGCCTCGCATCAGATCATACGCTTTGGATATGGACTGGAACCGGGCTTGAGCTGTTTCCGCAGGGTGGTTGCGAGCGACGGGGGAATCCGGGTGGTAGATGCGAACGAGGTCATAGTCTAACACGGAAGACGTTTGAGTGACTGCTCGACAGCGCATGCAAAGGAGTCACCGACATCGCTCTTTTATTTGCTGCTGAGTGGCGGATCTCGGCAGGTGGAAAATTTGGTGCGGTTGCGGATTCGGATGCGCAGGGTATGGGTACGGGTTGGAACTCGTGGACGCACGCCTGCAAGACCGATGAGCAACGTAACGAAGAATATCTCGGGTTTGGCGAGTCGATTGTTTGAAGGTATTAGAGCACGACATCTAGTAGTCTGGGATGAGGTCTGCAGGCTGGAGTAAAAGAGTCGTCATGCAAGAATAACGAACAGCCCGAGTTGACCAAAACTTGCTCCAAGTTTTCCTGTCGGTGACTTGGATGCTGCCAAAAAAGAGTTCCCACCAAATATTTTTCTCTAAGTCATCCATACGCGAGCTCGTGCGGACCGAGTTGCTGGTCTGTTCAACTCAAATGACATTGATACACATTTCAGTTCTTCAAAACATAGCTGCTAGTCGTAAATAGCAATTACTCCTAACAAAGGATCGAGATCGAGATCAAATCCTTGTGAAATCTACTCAGTGCGATGAGTACGGAGCCGGGTATGACATCCGTCACGTCTCATGACAAATGGGTATCCTGGCGGAACGCCGTTGGTATCCATGGCCGTGCTCAACGCAAGCTTACAAGGCGCCAAGGACCTGCAGTTGGTCCTAGTAAGACAGCCGCGCGACAAGTACGCCAGCGTTATACGGGTCAACTTCGGTGGGTATGCTATGCCTGTAAAAACACGATGAATAACGTGGTCGTACTGGTTGGATCAATGCCTACTGCTTCATGAGATCCTCGATAGCAGGCTTGATCTTCCCGACATGACCCTCAGAATGCAATCCCTTCCCTAAGACAATCGTTGAGTGGTGGCTGCTGCTGCAAGTGGACGAGACTTGCCAACAATGAGCCGTATCTCAGCGTCCCCTCTTTGTCGAGCTTCTTGGATGCTCTTCTCCACGTACGAAATCGCCTCTCTGACATACAAATCGTGGAGATCGATTTCCCCGGGTTTGCTATCCTGTCGAGCGTCACTTGAATAGAGGAAGAGAGGAACAGCGATCCGTGACATCTTACCAAGTTATTCTCTGACCCGAGTCGCAAGGTGTCTGAGCGTGACTCCGCGGGTAAAAGATGACACTCACGTCTAAATATCCAAGCACTGGCTTCAGCATTGAGGCTCTCCATCGTACGTTCATGTTGTTTCCCTTTCTCTGAAAGCTCCTTGGCACGAGCGCCATCACGCCGACTGTAGGCTTCATGACTCTCTTGAAAACATCGCGCCATCAAGTCACCATGTTCGTTCGCTTTCGCGCGGAGGGCCATGTAATGTTCGTCATGCTGGTTAATTCGACTCTGATACTTGAGAGGCAAATCTCGCACTGCGAGGCGTGAAAAGATCAGGAGGAAAAAATACCTGGCGTGGTCTATGTTCTGGACGAGGCTGAGGTATTGGCTTCGATTCTTGCTCCTGTGTATGAACGTGTCAAGGGTGCCATCACGCTTATGATGCATTCGAGGGACAATTGGCCATCCAAAGGCGTCATATACGGGACAACACTCACTTGGGGGTGATGTTCGGGTGTCACCCAAGGCTGCTCCGGGAGAGTGGCCGTCGCCTGTTGGTGAGGTGGCCGTTCTGCATGAGGTTTCTGGTATTCGGCAGGCGGTTGCTCTTGAGTCGTCGAACCACCACACAAGACCTTCACCAAGGCAAGGAGAATATCCATCAAACCAGCCATGATTGGGAGTGTTCGATGGAAAGGGGCAAACTGAACAGCGTCAAGAACCGCTTGACTTAATTGTCGAGAGCCAAATTGGCCGAATATATTAATCATGCCATTGCTCGATGTACATAAAGATTAATCGCATGGGATTGATTCAACCCAACAACACGGATGTTCACGAAACACATTCCCTTGACCGTCGCACCAGTCCTTCAACTTAAATCTCCAACCCCACAAGAATATACGCTGGGTTAACCTGGAATGGTGGTTTAGTGACAACACTTCCACCGACGTACATGAGTGAGTGCAAAAGATCGTTGAGCCCATTGAATGACTTGTCGAGAACGATCACAAGTGCGGAACATTGCAGGTGTTCATCGGCGAGCTCCAAGAGGGCGACGATACTGCATGATCTCAGTCAAACGCACACGAGGTCAACGGGATGAAAGGCTACCTTTCGCGAAGGCTGACGGCTGGGGCATTTTTACCATCGACGTATAGCGTCTTCGGCTTTCCGGGCAATTCGAGGACAAATCCATCGAATGTAGCTCCCATATTTGGCGCAGAGACAACGACGCTTTTAGCAAAAGGTAAAATGCTCAATCCGTTACGAGGAAAGATGTTCAAGAGAAGATCCAGAGCATCCTTTGAATGCTTGGTGAATATACCATGAGCACCACTCGCGTCGCTGTCGTCTGGGGTCAATGGTGGAGTGAGGAGACTACAGGGAGACTCGGATCTTCCAGGGATAGATCTTGGTGGCACGGTGGTTAAGATTCGTGCGTTGGTGAAATGATTACTGATCGGACTTGTTTTGTCAGGAGGCGAAGGTGAAAATGATGAGTCGGGAGATTGGGAAATAAAAGGCGTCAGACTGCCTGTCACACAGTCTGACGACCCTCTGTCTGGAGGGCATTTTGCGTTAGGGATGTCAAAAGCGCCACTGTTGGGGAAAGGTCAAGATGGGCCATCGACGACGATGACAAAGGGACGTACTCCGGGTCCGCCAGAGAACGTAGTAGAGTAATAGTACATGTCGTCGGTGCCCTGCATGTGGCAGACGGCAAGTACGCTCGGAGTGTTGTCGCAAGTGAAAGCCCCATCCCCAACGGCGTGACGGCCGTTGCTAAATTGGCAGATGTAAGCGACAATAATATATGAGCGTGGAAGTGTACAAACGTGGGGCAAAGACTAGATTGCTGTTTCGTACAATTCGAGATGGAAGGTTGCGACATGATGTTCCAACGTGACTGGTGAGACGGGTGGTAGAAATGTGCTATGGGAGCAGAAAGGTGAGCGTTTGTTGGCAGTCTCGGGGACAAAGGGGAAGCACCTTGCTGGATGGTGGTACGGGTGCAAAGGGTTGCCTTATCACAGCCACACATCTATAACGCCGGCCACCGGATCTCAAACCCGTCCCCGGATACCGTCTACATCGTCCACAACGAACAAGTCACGGACAGGTCTTGTTTCGCTCATGATCATAGACACTCGCTCTGTCTCAGAAATTACATGTGTCTGTTTGCAGACATTCCTCTCGACTAGTGGGCATTAAAGGAGAAATAGCCGGTACCGAGGGTGTCGGGGGTCGTTGGTGCAAGTTTAGGGCAGGCCGTTTCACGAGACGTGGCGAGCGAGAGAAGTGGGATATCAATTGACCCGTCAACAGCAAACTCGACGCCGCCAACGTGAAGACCAGTGAGTATCTCCCCCACCGATCCTATCCACAGGGACGACACACGCTGTGTCGCGATCCTTGCAAAGACTGGACGCTTCCTAGCTGCTCTCCAGCTGGATGTCTCTCTCCCGCATTGGATGTCATCGCTCACCGATGTTATGAACGCAGTATCTTTTGAAAACAAACATGGCTGACGCAGCAAGAGGAAGGGGTGGATTCGGACGGGGCCGCGGTGACCGTGGTCGGGGTCGTCGTGGTCCGCGTCGTGGGGGTCGCAAGGACGAAGAAAAGGAATGGTTCGTGGTGAGATCCTTGCTTGAGGGTGCCATTCAACCACCTACTGCAGGGTCCCCGTCACCAAGCTCGGCCGTCTAGTCAAGGATGGCAAAATCAAATCTATGGAGGAGATCTACCTTTTCTCCCTCCCTGTGAAAGAATTCCAGATCGTCGACTTTTTCTTACCAAAGCTCAAGGACGAAGTCATGAAAATCATGCCTGTTCAAAAGCAGACTCGCGCAGGTCAGCGTACACGGTTCAAGGCCTTTGTCGCTATCGGTGATTTCGACGGACATGTTGGACTGGGTGTTAAATGTGCCAAAGAAGTTGCCACCGCTATCCGCGGCGCTATCATCCTGGCCAAACTGTCTGTAATCCCGGTGCGAAGAGGTTACTGGGGTGCTGCCCTTGGTGAGCCCCACACGGTGCCATCCAAGGTCAGCGGCAAGGTCGGGTCCGTCATGTGCAGATTGATTCCTGCTCCGCGAGGCACTGGTATCGTCGCTGCGCCGGCCTCGAAGCGACTGTTGCAGTTGGCTGGTGTGGAGGATTGCTACACCCAGTCCAAAGGATCGACGGCCACGATGGGCAACTTTTTGAAGGCCACGTTTCTCGCCGTATGGTTCACCCTTGCTCCTTTATCACGCTGCTTATGCTGATGATAGATCACCAAAACATACGCGTTCCTCACGCCCGACTTGTGGCGAGAGATACCCGTCACAAAGGTGCCTTATGATGAGCACAGCGCTCATCTGCAGCTCACGGCAGGCAAGAAGGCATATTAGTTGTGCGAGGATGATTTTCTGTTGCTGTTGCTGTAGTACTCCTGACCCATCGATTGTTATGCAAGACATTTCGAATTTCCATCGGTAGTCATCGGAACGGCGGTGGTGTGACACATATGAGTGACTCGAGGTGACGCTTTTCCTTGTCTTATCAGCATTGTCAGTGGCCATTGTCAACCGGGACAAGGCTTTTGACAAATTCCTCGTGCGCGGCTTCCAATCCTTGGGTGGTTCCCGACAACGTCGATTGCAAACAACGATCTCTGCAATTTGGAAACCGCAGCGGCGGGTTGAGAGTTGTTCTCCGAGAGCAGGCTCCAGAATGCCAACCATTATTTAGTCTCCATCTTGCCATCCTCGCCTTGCTCCATACTCTTCCCCATGCGTCCATCTCCCCGCCCGCCCGCTCTCGATGACTTCCCGTCCTCGCCCTCGTCCGCGTGGAGGTGAGTCTTTCCCCGTCCCGTCCGTTTAACTCAACGATCTGATCCTTGTATTTGCAGTTGCACTCGCTCGCGGTCGCCAAGCTCCGCCACCCAAGATCACACCTCCCCACCTACTCCAGACTCTTGTTTCTCCCCCGCCCCCACCATCGTCAGTCCGGACGAGTTCACTCTCCAAATTGACCTCCAACTCGACAAAGTGGTGCGGAGATCACTGCAGAAATCCCCTATCACCCACCAGTTACCACAGCCCTCGAGTCTATCTCCGAAAACGGACCCATGTTTTCTGTCCGGGGACGATATGAGCAAGGCGCAGGTGCTTCTGAGGAACACGGGTCGACGGGAAAACATGTACGACCGGTTCGAAAGCTCCCCGCCCGTTCGTCCTCGCAACGCACCTCGCGTCCCGACAGTACCACAGAATAGTGCAAGCGATGATTTCTCATGGGAAGCCACTCATTCCGCCCTCGCGAACCCCAACGAACTTCTCGATCCGTCACGCTGTAGCCTTCTCATTCGCGAGGTCAGCCTCCTTGTCGGGCTGGCCGCGGACGACGACCACCTTTTTCCCGGCGAAGGTTGTCCCCTTGTTCCCGATGTACAAGTACCCGACATTCTACCCCTCAGTCTTACCCCCACCAAATCTCTTGCGTCTCGCAAACACAGGAACGCCTGTCCTCCACACTCTACAAATACGAGCACCCGAGTTCATTCATCCAATGCTTCCATTCCCTCAAGTATCAACCCGCACGCCGACAATGTCAATCCAAGCCTGCACGCCGAAAAACCTCCGTCAGTCAGATCCACAGACCTTGTAACGCCAATCGCTCGCCACAAGAGTGCAAACGCTGTCCGTCCATCTCTATCCCCGCATCGACGCCAGGGACAAGTATTTCACTTCGAGTCACCACTCGGCAACGCGCCTCACCGGAACGCAGTCGATTTGGACGAAACATTCACTCACCCTCGTGAACCTCCCCCAAAGCCGACTCCGAATCCTCCAGCAAACCGGTGTTCTTCGCTAGATAGACTGGAACGCAGTTTGCTGAAATTAGAAGCACACGCGCCGGGTAATCATCGCAAGTCGCAGTCCGAAGGGCGGTCCTCCGATCATGTCGTACAAAGGAAGGATAAGTGTCCATCTCTTCCCCCTCCACGGCGCTTGAAAAAACAGCAATCGAACCACGAAAACGTGCATCGCAACCCGTCACGTCCTGAACATGGTTATCACTTGTCCGGTTCTCCTCCACCTCTATCGAGACCAGCACCGCTTCACCAATACGTCGCGCCGCGAATTTTTCCAATAGTCTCATTGGACGACGAGCGTTATGAGGAGGATATCACCCCCGGTTCATTCATGGACATGGACATTCCTCACGCGGAGCAGGCTTCGCAAAAACGGGAAACCTCCTTTACGAACAAGAAAAAAATGAAGAGTCTGGTCAGCGTCGCCAGGAGAGTGAGCCGAGGAGTAATTGCGTGGGGGAGGAATTTGGCAGGATCTACAAAGCCTTCGGTTACTGCGAAAGAAACGACCAAGGAGAGCGCCCGCCTCTAATGTTATTTGTCATGATTGGTTCGTACGTATAATTCTGGAATAATTTATCCCATTACTCTGGTGTATCCCTAGTAGTAACAAACTAGTCCTGTAGTCCGAGTTACGATCTTGTGTATGCTCTACGCTGTACTCTTCTACCTGTCCTTGTATGTCCACATGGTAATGTCGATGTGTCACTAGTTCAATTGATAAACTGTTTGGCCAGAGTGAGACCCGTTTCTCTGTCGGACATCAACCATCATTACACATGCGATTCCACTCAAGGTAACATGATTGAGTTCACCGGTGAATACGGTGAAACATTCAATACGCGCTATACCCAGAAGACATCAATTCAGGACGAACTCCGAGTCCAATTCTTGCGTTATGCCCATCTGATCTTGCCTTGTATGCTAGTAACTTCTCAGAATGGTCACTTCGACGCGCCGGCGTTCTTGTTCTTTTGTGTTAGCAATGACGTACAGGTAGACCCGTAGACCCTTCCAGTGGCACTGAAACATTGACAGGAACAGTTCAACCTGCTCGGCTGAACAACCGCACTCCATCGAAGGGACTGGAACGTTGCATAATGTTTGAGACATTGGATGACTTTCCGTAGGCTGATAATCCAGAGAATATAATAAACCAGAGTTAGAAATTGTTAATAATCCAATAATCTATACACCTGAACAATCTGTGGGTTGTCAGAGTAAAATATTCCCTTTATTGTGAGATACTTTATCAGTGCTAGCACTGTGCGCAACATCATGGACGCCCTCATTGATCTCGCTGCAGTCAACGAAGAAGACGAAGAAATAGCAGACGAAGACTGTGAGAATGCACTCAGAGTCACTGCCATCATAGCGGCAGTTGAGATTGCACGGCAGTCCCATATTGAGACACGACATCACAACCACTTGTATCTTTGTCGTTCCCAGCTCCTTCCTAATCCTTGGAGACACACCATGGCAAAGGCTTTATGATAGCCAGAATGACAGAGCTTTTATAACCACGATGGATTTTGATGTGGAAACCTTTGGATACATCCTCACGTTGAGACGGGTTAGGAAGAGACTAGCACGACATATTGATGAACGAAGGTTATATATCAAATAGAAATCACTTACCAAGCAAAACCACGATGTAGGACCCATAGACCATTCACATCACAAACGAAGGCATTGCCTGCATCGTCATATCGCAGTACTGGGGTAATTCCATCAAGCTGCGAAGGCTGGCGAGGTTCCTGATTATTGGACATTTCGATTGAGAGGAGAGAAATGTGTATTGGCGATGGACTCACCAGACAGACCACACGACTTGTATTTATGTGTTGCACTCGCCCACTTGACGGTCAATCATTACACTGCTCTCCATTCCTGCGACACCTATTGTCAGCTGTGTGCCTTGCTGGATGAGCTCCGAGTTGCGGGAAAGTAACAAATTCCACTTGTCGGGGATTGTACACACCATTTCTTCAACATGCCAAGGTATCGGGAGCAGTGCTGCCGCCGCAGGGACCTCGATCCATACAACATCTACATACCATCAGGTTCCAACCCTGGCAAAGACCATGTGGGCCAGCATTAGGCCCGAGTTTGAGCGATCAGCAGCATCAAGAGCTGCATGTGCCTGGAAGAGGCTAGATAGTGTCTACATGCAACAAAGAGTCAGCATTGTCAGCTCAGCTAAGGTAGGCTCGTACCTATAGGTGTGGTGGACGCTCAAGGCGAAAAACACAGCCGCCGCAACGAGCTGCTGACATAAGCGGTGTCATGGGTGTTGATGCCCAAATATGGATGGCCAACATCGTGAATAATCTGTTGAGGGGGTCCTGACCCCCCTCTTCAGATTAAATTTTATTGGAGGGTGGTCAATTTCAAACGCTTCTCGCTTAGCTTCGGCATCGCGGCGCAGCTTCCCTTTTGGGCCAATATTAATTGGGCTTAGACTTGTTTATACGAGACTAATCGGGAGAGGTCGCTGTCATCCGTGCACCTTGCCTTCGCCGCCATGCCGCTCGTCGCCTCCTATCCATCTGCGGCTCCGCTCTAACCTGACGAGACGTCAAAGCGAGCCTCCTTTTCTTTTCTCCTTAACCTCCTCGCTGTCTCGCCAGGTTCGCCCGTCTCGTTTTTTTCTGGCATTCCTGTTGTATTCTAACCTCCTCGCTGTCTCGACAGTAAGGAGCGAGGTTTTTTCGCATCACCCGTTCCCTACCCACCCGTTTAGTTGTGCGCGTGCCTAGTGGCTTACATCATGTCTCAAACCTGTATTCTTAGTTACGCACCCGCAGGCTCCTCGAGGTTCCAATTCTATCCCGGGTCAAGTCCAATTGACCCGTATTTGGCTGGCTTCACGTCAGTCATCCATTACCTATGTCCCCCCGAGAATGAACTCAAATATAATATAATCGAGGTTCGTAATTATTCCCACCACATTTGACCGCCAACAGACCAGAGATCTCTCAAAGTGGAGTCTATGAAGCGTCCATAAAATGGAGGGGTCCGCTGTCCATGGATCTTCCATCGTCACCATGACTGCCTTGACCACTGCGTACGCAATTGCCTTTGGGTGTGGCGTCGTTATCTATATCAGCAGACGATATTTCGAGAATACAAGGCCCACTTGCTCATTGCCCCCCGGTCCTCCCGGGTTACCATGGATTGGAAATGTCATTGGAATCGACACAAATGCACCATGGTTGACCTACCACGAATGGGCAAAAACATACGGTGAGTCGCTGCATGCCGGGACGGTGGTTTATCCTCACGTACTAGTTACTCGTACAGGTGGCATAGTTTACTCTCGACTGTTAGGCAAAGACATCATCATCATCAACTCGGAAAAGATTGCAAAGGATTTACTGGATAAGGGTTCTTCGAACAATTCAGACCGTCCTTACTTGATTACCAACGAACTGTAAGTACCGCTTCTCTATCGGACAGTGAATTTAGACTTGTTATCCTAGGTGTGGAATAGATTTCAATACTGTCCTTTTGCCCTATGGTGACAAATGGCGACTCCACAGACAATTTTTCCACCAAACCTTTCGCATTGATGCAGCATCGAGATTTCTCCCCTTTCAACACAACAAAGCATGTCTGCTCCTCCGACGTCTGTTCGATAACCCAGAACAATTCGATGAACATGTGTTCGAGTACGTATCCGGAGGTTGGATGTGATGAATATGATCTGACTTTTGCGTCGAGATACACAGCCTCGATCGTTCTGAACGGCACATACGATTATGATCCCCCAACTCAGAATGACGAACTCTTCAAGCTCGTGATGAAGGTGCAAGAAATCGCGCTATCTGTGGTGCGTCCCGACATTGCAATCATTGTTGCCACCTTCCCGATACGTGAGTAAATTGCATGCCTGTCTTATTATCTAGGGATTTCAGTTTGCTTCTAGTGCTGAAGCTCCCGGCATGGTTTCCGGGTATGTCGTTCAAAAATGAGATGGTGACTGCGAGCAAGCTTGCAAGACAATATGTCGAAACGGCATTCGAGTATGCTATACAAAGAGTGGTAAGATCCATGCACATTATCTCATGCGTCCATTCAATATTCCGTCAAGCGAGCCTGTAGTGATGCACCGTCCATGGTACATGATGCACTGCGAAACATGGAAGAGAAGGGGACAACCCCAGATGAAGTACGGATGAAAGCAATCAAGGAAGCAGCTGCGACTGCTTTTCTGGGTACGCATCTCATATACCTGGTTTGATCCCTACTCACTTGCATCCTGATTCTCTTATTTTACAGCTGGGTCGGAGACAGTGCGTGACATGATATATATTCACAACGATCTTATACTAGTGATGCCATGTCGGAAAATAGTCCCGCGGGGTCCTGACGACGTTCTTTCTCATGATGGTGTTGAACCTGGTTGTTCAGGAAAAAGCCCAAGTACAAATCGATGCTGTGGTGGGCAAGGCCAGATTGCCGACAATAGATGATCGGTCTCTGTTACCCTTTGTAGATGCCATTTTTCGGGAAACACTCAGATACAGCCCCGTCATTCCCCTGTGTGAGTGCATTCGTCCCTGGATTAACTCTTGTTGTTGATCTCCTTGGATCGTGCAGCGATTCCCCACGCTGCTGTGGAGGACGACGTGTGTGGTGGATTCCACATTCCAAAGGGTGGATAATCTGTAATCCTTTTATGCGAGCGTCCACTGATACCCGTGGTTTCAGGTGCTATCCTCATGACTAACCTATGGTCAGCGTGTTACACGTTATTTCAAAACAGATCTTGATGATCCACCCCGTTTTGATAGGTCGATGGCACACGACGAATCCAGGTACCCCAACCCCCACGCGTTCATACCAGAGCGGTTCCTGAATGACGATGGTTCCCTCAAACCCAACGACATTGAACACATCGCGTTTGGATTTGGTAGACGCATCTGCGTCGGGAGACACTTTGCAGACACGTCAGTGTGGTCTGTGATCGCCAAGGTTCTGGCCGTCTTCAAGATATTGAAACCCGTAGACGAGAACGGGGTAGAAATTCCCATCGAACCAAAGTTTTCGAGTGGGCTTGCCGTGTGAGTGATGGATGAAAGGGATTTTTCGTTTGCTTTCGGATGTGGTATTGACTGTGTGTACAGACGCCCTCTTCCATTCCAATGTAGGATCGTACCTCGAATCCCAGGGATGGACACGGAGAAACTGGAAGAGTTGATTGCTGCGAGTACTGCTTAGACCGCTTGCGTACCAGTGGATCCAGTATCACAGAATCCTCGGGAATACGCACCACCAAGTATGATCCTATCTCATGTAGATGCAATTGTACCAGGCTCCTACACCCCTGTCCGTGTGAGGGCGGCATACGAGGAAGCAGTAGGGGAATTTAAAATTCCGGGTGTGGCTGTGACGAAATTGAATCCCCCTGTGACACACTTGCAGCGACGGCTGCAAGAAAACGCTTGCAAACAACTTGTCAACCATATATTTCTAGCCCTACCTTCGGTGTAGCGTAGTTTTTTTTTCATGTTCCGCCATCCCAACCGCTGTGGCTGACAATGTTTTACACCAGCCGTCGCTGATCCAGAGAGTGTCAGGGAATTAAAGTTGGTAGGGTTACATAAAATATGTGTATATCCATTCGGGTTTCTCCATGACTACTGAAGTACTGAAATCTAGTAATATCGCCCTCACACTCGGAGCCTGCACTGGTCGACACATGGCAACGTTCCCTCCTAACGAGTCAGCTTCCGGTCCACAGATCCCCATATTATCCGAGATGCGTCGATGCTCACTGGATGTATTCGGAGTTCGACCGTGTCTCTGGCAGCTCAAAGTTGTAGAGGCTCTGCCCAAAGGAGACAAGGACGTCTTCTGCATAGCGGGGACTGGGATGGGGAAGACACTGGAGTTTTGGTTACCCTTGTTGTTTCGTCCTAGTAGGGGCATTCAGAATGTCGTGACACCATTCAACTCGTTGGGAAAGCAGAACACAGTGTCACTTGCAAAAGCTGGTATGCGAACAATTGCAATTAATTCTGGTACGGCAACTCCAGTAAATTTTCATGTAAGTTAGTTATTAATAGATTGATACAGTATATGGACTAGCTCACTGGGAATCCATCAGGCCATTCGTGCATTTCATTACCGCACCATAATAGTCAGCCCCGAACAGATAATGAAGCCAGAGGGTGACTTTGAGGGTTTGTTGAAGAGCCCGCTCTTTACATCGCAGGTGATCAGCATTGTGATCGATGAAGCGCATTGCCTTGCCTAGTGGGGTGACTTCCGACCTGAATATCGAGAGCTTGGCCGTCTACGCTACATTCTACCCTCGAACATACTACTGCTCATTGCCTCTGCAACCTTCACCAAATCCACATTCTCGGATATCACTCGCCTTCTCCATATGCGCGCCGACAAGATGGTCATTATCCACCGCTCGACCGACCGACCGAACATCAAAATTGGGGTTAGAAAGATCAAATACGCTCTAAGCAGTTATGCAGACCTTGCGATTTTGATCCCAGCAGGCTTCAAAGTTGGCGACCCCCCTCCACCGAAGTTCCTGATCTTCTTCGACAACATAACAGAGTCCATTGATGCTACACGTTTTCTCCGCCGGCATCTACCACGGGAGCTGCAGGACAAGATCAAATGGTATAATGCGGACATGTCATCTACTTACAAGGAAGCGGAGCTCGAGAATCTGGTGAGTGGTGAAACGTGGGGACTCACGACCATTTCATTTGGGATGGTACGTGCGCCAGCATCTGAAAATCGGGTAGTAAACACGTTACCGACGTGTGCTATACAGGGCATGGACATCCCGAATATCCTCTTGGTGATCCAGTAGAGAGCAACCTGTAGATTGGCAGCTGTGTGGCAGGGGTTTGGTCATGCAATACGTGACAAGGAACTTACTGGGACAGCCTTGCTTTTTGCTGAGAAAGACTACTTTGATGACGAACGAAAGGCAAAAGCAGCTAGAGGAGCAAGGCGAGAACTGACTGGAGAGCGCAAAGCAAAGGATGCAAACTTACCTGGATCTTTACGTCCCGCCAAACGCGCCGCAATTCATTTATCAAATGAACGTACCAAAGGCACATCAGACGCCACTGTTACCGTTACGGCTGAAGAGGAGGCTTCACGCAGCGGAGGGAATGCGGATGAAGATAGCTCTTCTGATGGTGAAGGGTCAGATGATGATGAAAGAGAAGTGATGGGAACGGACAACCCACCTAGAGCCCATGTGTCGCCATGTCCTTCAGGAGCCTACTGGTTAGTGGACGCGATCAATTCAGACTCGGAGCGGGTGGTGCAGAGCAACGATGGGGGTCATCTTGGCAAGCGGCGAAAGGAGGGGCTCGATATAGGCATGCATTATCTGATTAATGCCGAGAACTTGCCAGGTGTGATATGTCGAAGGAAGGTCTTCAATATCATTTGCTTTGCTAACAGCGCTGCCGGTGGGAATTTCCTTGAAGTTAGTGGTTGTTTGAACGCTCAAGTAGTACACCCCTCAGATCTCAGACTCAGACCACCTCGAGTGCAATCCAGACAACAGGGAGGGATGTGTGCGGTGCAGTATCATACAGCCACCTGTTTGTTGCAGCGATGTCCACGTCCCAGCCGAGTTCTTGTCCTATACTTCAGATATCCGTAAACCACCTGCCGCACCTCAGCGATCACGCATTCCACAGTACACCAAAGACAAGCACGATTTCGAACTAGAGAATGCCCTTGATGACTGGCGAGAAGCCAAAACCGTAGCGGTCTTTGGCTGGGCCTGCCTGAATGACTACGGTCCTTGCTCATAACGAATGCCACGCTCACTCGCATCGTCGACTGCGCACATCACCGCAAAATTCATACAGTACAAGACCTGAAACGAGAGACAGGATGGACGGATACTGAACGTTTTGGCGACGAAGTAGTAGCTATCATTGGAAAGCATGCTCCACCTCCATTCGTCTCCACTCCTCTTCACTGTGAGGGGGATTAAAGTTATGCTACGATTCGATTTGTTAACAGCCACTCGGAATTTCCCCTGCTCCCTCGTATGTCGCCCCTCACATGGACAGGGGTGGGGTGTAGGAACTTCCTGCAATTGTACCACCAATGTTAAGTGACACACGTGTCACGTAACGAAGAGCGTATGTAAATCGTGTTACAGTGTGAAGCGAATAGGGTATTCAAGTGTTACAGAACGAAAAGTTTAATAAATTGGAAAGTGCGAACAAATAAATTTAGCTTCCGACCTTTTTCACCACCAACGGGCACTGGCTGCCCTGCTTGAATTGACCAAAGATATAGGGACGCGTGAGTACACTGAGAAAACTTGGAATGAGCTGCTCTGGGGGCCAAAGAAAAAGGATGTCAGCTTACATGTTGACTCTATGAATTTTCTTGTCCGTCTCGGCAAAAATGAAATTGGTCAGAAGAATGTACAAGAACGTCTTCATCTCGATCATCGAGAAGCGCATGCCAATGCAGGACTAAAAGATTGTGGGTCACTATGCGTGTCAATGAACGTCAGCGGTGAAGACATACCCTGGGACCTGCCGAGAAGGTGAGAAGGTTGGAATAGAGCCCTGGCAGCGCCTCGACAGCTTCAGGTAGATGATCCCAGCGCTCAGGGCTGACAACAAAAGTTGGTCGTAAGCACAATTTCAATGCTCTTGACCACACACGCACTCGAATTCCCATGCATTCTCGCCCCACATCTCTTTGTCCAGGTTGAAAGCCTCTACGGGTACATGGACGAAGTCCCCTTTCCGTATATGGATGGACCTTTGATCCGATATGCTTCCGTCCCGGAGATGCACAGGGTATGATGTCGGTATCTCATCATCTTGAGTGGCAACGCGCAAAGACGAATGTACCGGTGGTACGAGCCGCAATGACTCGCGAACTACGTTATTCAGATAGTGATGGTTGGATAATACAGTGTGCAAGGACTCAATTTCCTCGGTTGTCAAAGATGATAATGGGGTTGATGGTACAATGCTGAGCAGCTCAGCACGAAGGCGAGTCTGGATTTCAGGGTGTCTCGCCAGGAGGAGCAAGGTCCACGTGAGAGCAAGGGAAGTGGTATCAGAGCCCGCAAACATGAATGTGTTGATGTTGTGAAGGATGTCTTCATCTGAAATCCGCTGGTCAGGGGGCAAGTCCGTTGCCAAGTTTGATTTCACTAGGGAATTTGGTCAAATTGTGCATCTCAGTAGAAAAAAAAACTTGAGTCACCCACGCAAGAGACTAATTAAATCTTTCTCGGTGTATCCAGTGCCGTTTTTTTCGTCTTCCATTATCCTAGCTTTCTTCGACTGAATGAGCTTTCCGGCTACCCGGTTAATGACAGCATGACAACGCTTAACAATCTTGGCCCGTTCGTCCGGCTGTGCCAAAGGTATGTCAAGAAGCACTCTGAAACGGCAGTGCCTACTCACGAACAACACGTTGAGGATGGGGAAATATATCCCAAGTATCAGTCGGATCCCATCCCCCTGAGCGACAGCAAGTTCGAACATATCCTTGTAAGCACAAAAGAGCTCGTCCGATTCATTTTGGATGGCATTGAAGTGATAATCAAATCCTGTTGACCCGTTACTTTGTTGTATTCGCCCAACTGAGGAAGATCTCACCCGCCAGGCCAATCACGTCAAACGTAGCCCGACTGATCCAATGACAGACATCGATTTCAACGCCCTCCTCTCTGCTAGGAGGCTTGTCCAAATGTTCGGTCCATTTATCCCGGAGCTCATTTCCCTTGCGGAACACGAGAGGCACGAGTGCCCTCAAGTTTTGAATGGAAAACCCGGGTGTAGCAACCCGTCGTTGACGCCTGTGAACATGGCCTTCTGCAGCAAGCATACCACAGCCAATGAGACCCGCGATCAATCTACGTGACTGCCAGGGTTTCTCGTATATGGTACTATTCTTGAGCACATGGGACACAGAGACAGGATCAAGGGGAAGTAGGCGTTCATCCCACTGTGATATAGGGCAATGAGTTGAATTCCAAAGACAGCCTCGATCGCACCTACAGGCCCAACACCCCTTATACGTATATTCCTACCATATTTCTGAACATACTGGGCATGTGTCTTGGGAGACCTAGACGGACTATGAAGCGATGATGAGTCTAAGGTAAAAGACATTGGAGTCAAGTACACACTCGAGAACAAAGGACATGTGGTTTCCGAAGAGGGTTCGTACGGGTGGTCCGGCCAGTTTCCGGAGCGGGTTGCCTCGGGTAGGTGTGGAGACATGATATACAGCAAGGCCAAAGGAAAGCGCTACCACGGCACATATGAGGCTAGAACCAAGTGTTGTTAGCAATGTCATTACAACAGAGCATGAGAACGAAACGAATGGCAGGTGTTGATGTTTGAAAACATGTCCAGATATGGCAATACCGTCGCGTCACGTCATGTCAAACTGCTCAATTGCAAGCTGCAGTGGCCGTGCCAGTGCTATCACCGTCTAATACAGAATCCCTTTACTAGAAACCCGAAGCAAAACTAGGAATCATCGGAAGTATCGAAGGTGGTGAGGGAAACTCATCCAAGCTGACCGCACTGAAACTTCCACCAAACATCACCAGACTCAGTTCATCGTCTTTGCCGCCTTCTGCACCCGGGGCGGAAGGTAATCCTGAAGGATCACACCCGAGTTCCCCATGCGTTGACTCGATGTTTTGGCTGTCATCCAGGGTCTTCAAGCTGAGAGAAAGCAACACGCCTTTGTTCATCTGCATGCTCCTCGTTTGTGCGCGCCTTAGTTCAAATACCTCTTCCCTGAGGCTCCCCCTATCATTACCGTCTTCAAGGCTCTCCAGCGATGCCATCGATGACCTGCTTGATTCGCCCCCATCTGAGGTCATATCCGGAGCCGAGCTTCCCAACGACTTGCTGTCCTCATCCCTCGTAATTTGTCGCTCTTTTGTCGCCGATGATTCTGATCCATTGTAACCATCCAGGAGCATGTCATGCGACAACTTGGGTTGTTTCGTCTGAGGGGTCGACACCACAGAGTCAGACTCGGGCGATCGTTGGAACGTGACACCCAGCATGACTGCAAAGTCACTATTCGTTTGGCTTTGGCAGTCCTCCTCACGTTCTTCCGGTATGCGATCCAAGATTGTGCGTGGTGGTGGGACGTAGAGCGTGACCGGGGAGAAATCGGACCAAGTCGTCTGTGGAGATGCCGCGGGTGACGAATGTTGACTAGGCTTCACCTGTTCTGGGCACGATCGGCGACTGTGCAGAGCCCGCGACAAGCTGCGGATGGGCCAGACATCAGAGAGCCTTCGTTGACGCTCCCTATTGAGAACGGGTGGTGGGCGAGTGAGTGGCGTCAATGTTTTCTCGTCGTGGGGAAACTTTTCACGGCCTATCTTGGTACGCTGCTGTGGCGATCTGGCCGCGTTCTTGATGTTCTTGGATTTCCGACGTCCGACACACTTCGAGGGCGGTGAGGACACTCTTTCCCCTCTGGTCCTTGCTTGCCTTCGCAGCAGTTCCCCTCCAACGACCAGGCCGATGAGGCCACCCAAAATGAGGACGACAACGACGACCGCCGCTACGATATTTCCCGGTATATCTCCAGGTTGGCTACCGATTGTGATTGCTGACGATTCAGGGGGAAGCACGACTGATCCAGATGGCGTAGGAGGAACTGGAGGTGACGGTGGGCTTTCGAGAACCACTGATGGCTGTGATGTACCGTCCAGATCGCGTGGCTTGGGTTGTTCATTGCGCGAATCTGAGGATTGACCTGGTGGACGATGGGAGAAACTCGGCGCCTGACGACGGAGGCGGTGAAAGTGTCTGCCAGATGAGGGTTTTGATGAATGGACGAGGATGGGTGAAGGTGTAGGCGCCATTGTTGTCCCGGTAAGGTCCTTCGTGGGCGATAGAAATCGCGCTGGGGATGTCATAAATACGCTGGCGGCTGACAGTGACCAAGTCCTTCCGGTCAGCCAAGGGTTGCGGCTGACAGCCAGCCTACCCATCGTCAGGTGATGCCTGGCGATCTCGCCATAGACGGACTGTTCATACTGGCACTCACATCTACTGGATAAGTATGCCAGATACCATGGTACCGGTCGCCATATCATTTGTAGAACATTACCTCAGTCGCTTCAAATCTGCTTTCCCAACGACTTCAGAATACGACTGAGACGTACAGGAAACTCTCTGAACACGAATAGGTGTTAGGGAAGATTGGAAAAGCACACTCCGCTTAGAGGCAGAAGTGTGATTTCGGGAAGGCTGATCAAATAGGTCGTCCACAACAAAGTGGTATACGTTAGGATGCCTGCTTATTGCATCTATATGTTGGAAACACATAATTCAACCAGTGGGACCTAAATCACGGTCGAGTAGAATCGTTTAATGACGTTACAACGAGATAGTAATTCCTCGGTATGTTAGATCAACATTCCCCTATGAGACATTAATCAGTGCTGTAACTTGTGACAGCCATCTGAGAGAGTGACACATACGCGATGCCAGCAGTCTGCAGAGTCCTGAAGGGCGCGAATGTGAGGCAGAAACACGTTTAAAAAGCGAACAGGCTCACGAAATAAATCCGCAAATCATAGCTGACCCAGCGAGCGTCGCAATGGTCCTTGCCTGCGATGGTGCGAGGGCGCTGAGCACACCAATCTGGATACCAAATGAACCCAGGTTTGCAAAACCGCACAGCGAGTACGTTGCAATCGTGTATGCGCGCGGAGAAAGAGGATTAGAGCTAGCCTGGATGGCTTGAAGTTCTGGACCAACCCGTCAAGTATATTATCCCCTGGCTTGACCAATTACACACCGAGATAAGCTGCAAATTCGTTTTCGATCAATTTCGTGGCAAGCAGCTGAGAAACACGTAGGATCTCGGGAGACGGTACACCTGATTAGGAAATTTATAAAAGGGAAGCGAGAGATAAATTTGAACCCGTTACGGACCGAGGAAGAATGTGATAGGATATCCGATATATCCCAAAATAAGTTGTAGGGTAAGGTGGTGAATTCCGAATCCGCGGCCAACCCACGTTAACACGCCATTGATAGTCGCAACAAGGGACAGAATGATAAGTACGTTCGTCCTGTATAGCACCGCGTCAGTAACTAGGGTGTTTTGGAGGCAAAAATCTCACAAAATTTGCCCGGCGACATTCAGTCCGAACCAGCCACCCTTAGAAAACGCGTGAAGTGCGTTTACAGGAGCATCCTCGGGGTTCTGTTCCCCACGATCGATGACAACACGTCCACGTGTCACAGGCTCGTCCACTTCCGGAATGCGCATTTTGCTGATAGCTATGGAGGCCGGGATACTCATAACAGAAGATGTCACAAGATTTTGGGGAGGGACGCCGAGTGAAACGTAAGCACTGAGGACTGCTCCAGAAATCGTCGAAAATCCTAAGCAGCCTTTATCGATGACAAACTCCATCGGCGAGCTACTGACACTTACCGGATGTCATGACAAGATGAATCTCAGACGGTGTCATAGTGGTGACATACGGCTTGACCAGACAAGCTGACTCTCCTTGGCCAACCCATGGCGAAGCAGAGGCGACGACAGCCTCAGCACCAGAGACATTCATCAATTTGAAGAAGAACCACGCGCTTGTTTGACTAGGTGACTAGACTTGGTGGTGCAGAAAATCGTACTCACAACCCTTTGATGATCCATTGCATTACCCCGAGCTTCAGTACACGTCAATAATAGAGATCGATAGAAAATCAAAAAGACCTACATGATAAAGCATTTGCACAGTTGCAATAAAGAATATGATGGCCGAAAGCTGTGTTTGATTAGTGATGCAGCGAGGTAGACATACATTATCCACGAACAGTATTGACGAAGAACCAGTTTTTGGAGATAGTTTCCGCATCAAAGAAGAACTGAGCACCAACGTAGGCCTGCGTTAGGTAGTCGTACGCTAGATCGGCAACGTAGCGGAACAGCGAGTAGCCAGCACTCGTCTTGAGCACGAAAAGGGCAACAACCTGCTGAATGAACAGCCCAACGATGACAGTAGGCCTTTACACGTTCAGAAGACTAGACAGGTCAAAATCATAGCGCGTACCAGCATATGGCAGAGCGATTGGTGGAGGAGAGGTAGAAGGCGCACTGGAAAATAAACAAACCCAACACGGAGATTGCTCTATGGCCATAGTCATCACCCTGTTTCATCGATCAATACTGGGTCAGATTCACTGGATCATTTTTGCACACCGCAGCGAGAGGGAAACCGAAAGCGGACCCAAAAACAATGCCGAGGAGGCACAACCAACCGATGGCCAATCGTAAATAGCGAGGCAGACGGTACCAAGGCTCTTGAACGAAGGGGATCCATACAGCGCTCACTGGACGTGTGACCACTGAGTTTGGGATAAACCGAAACGCGATAACGCTGGAAGTGGAACTTGATGGCACTTGAAACCTGGGGGTCAATTGTTGCACTTACGTTAAGAAGAACCAAGCGAAGACCGTCTGGACAACCCTAGGGGATCTTTGAGCACGCACGGATCATCCTGGGAACGGTGCACTTGCCATCGACCGCGCGTCGCCTTCAATACCGTGGAAGAAATCCACCAAGCAAGGATTAAGGCAGCCAGGCCAATAAGAGAGATGACCCGAAGTTTCCTATAGAACCCTCTTTCACGGCCTCCCTTTTCATTATCGTCTACATCGGCGCGTTCGACGTCTGCCTTCAAGGTTTCCTTGACATCTGATGAGCTTGATGTCGAGAGTTTCCTCTGAGTCGCCTGGAGGCTACCGTCTGCGGCAGGATGAGTGTCGGTCATCGTTCTGCTCAGCGAAAGAGTGGAGAAGAAGGCGCGAGGGAAAGCCGAAATAGAACCGCATGACCCGGTGTATTAAGTATGTTCGGCGCGCCTCGTCTCATCGGCTGCCAATCAGGTCCGTGACCACATGGAATCATGAATATTCGATAACTAGAGTCACCGCGATACTCACTGTCAATTCACCGAGCTCGTCTCGTAGACAATTTTCGGAATCATTCCGCCGCCAAACTCGAGTTCTGCGGCTAGGATTCAACCACCCGAACTCCGGATTTGAAGAGTACTGCCAAGCAGAGTGGCATTCCACTTGTTCCCAAGCCTTATCGCTCACCCGAGTACCTTCCAAAGAGGTCGCATCGGTCGCAAGAAGGCGCCGCGCGTGCTATTACTGCTATCGTATTACTGTATCGGTGACGGCCCGGTCTCGGTCGGCTAGCCTGGGTCCGCGGCTACGTGGATGATGATACAACGCCACAGATGGATGATTTGATTCAAATAGGAAAGGAGCAGTACAGAACAAGAAAACCATCAACGTTGGCATCACTACCCGATGATGATCAACAACCAAGCCGTGCATGCACGACGAGTAACTACGTATCTCGCAAACTTGGGGTCGAACGACTCGTCACCCGTTCTCTCTGTCACACCTTCAATGCTTTGATCGACTTGCCACTGGCAATTGCAAGCCATTCACCGGGAGCCGTCGAGTGACCAGTGTTCATCGTCATACCGGGAATTTGTGGCGACCACGCAAGGTTCGTCACCTCACTACTCGCAGAATACGCCATGATTGGGTCAGTGACAATTCTCTTCTTTACGTCTGGTCGAGGGGAGTTCAGCCTTGAATTTGCCGTACGAGGTGAAGTTGCCGTCTGCGTGTAACCTGCAAGGTCCCATAGTAACACCTGACAATCATCACCTATAATATGTGTTAGTTGTGTTTTAACATTGGATATCAAGATGCATTCACTTGCGGTGGCAAGTAGGGGTCGATCTGTGGTACTCCACCCCATCGAATTTACTTGGCTGCGGTGTCCTCTTAGCTCGATGACCGGCTGTCCGGGACTTCGCATATCCAAGATTTGCACGTCTGCCCCATCCATGTGGAAGGTAGACATGTAATTCGAGTCAGCGGGATTAAATGCGATACGGAGCAATGGGGATGTTGGAAGACGGGAAGATGATGTCGGAGGGGGAGCACCCTTCGGTGTAGGTGTCTCGTAAAGGATGGTGGAGTGCTCTAGACTCCGCAGATCGAAAGCACGAAGACTGCCGTCAGCACCAACGGAGACGAATATATCCGTCGATCCTGGAAGCCAGGCAACATCATAGACTTCCCGGTCGTGCGCGATAAGCTGGGTGATGGCGGTTGCGGTGTCGATATTCCAAACCGTACACGTCGTATCGATAGACGATGTAACCACGAGGCTAGGTGCCTTTTCGTTCCAAGAGAAACTTGTCAATGGCGCGCCCGTATTCTGGCTTTGTACCTTTGATTGCTACAGAAGGATCAGTACGAATTTTTTACTTGGAAAGTGCAGACCTACTCCAGATAAGGCGGTTTTCAGAGTCAAACGATGCCCACCGCCACTAGCTTGTCTCCCTACATACGCGGATGATGCGGGCGGTGCATCTCCAAGGTATTCCCAAACTCTCAATGCATCGCCGGTGGTGGCGAGCAACTCGGCGGATGGTGCCTTTCCCGACCAGGGAAAACCTCCGGCACTCGCAGGCTGCCATTGCAAGCTCGTAGCGGGGTATCCGTGATTTGCCTCGACGAGGGTCACAAAGTCAGGATAGTCGGTATAGTCGTCCTCTACAAGAACTCGCTCGTCCTGAAGCCCTACGATTGCGATC
The DNA here is from genome assembly GCA_003313885.1 of Boletus sp. MG55. Taxonomy (NCBI): domain Eukaryota; kingdom Fungi; phylum Basidiomycota; class Agaricomycetes; order Boletales; family Boletaceae; genus Boletus; species Boletus sp. MG55. The sequence continues at coordinate 15,107 of QGOI01015661.1, read as the reverse complement.
CGATTGCGATAATCCTCTGTGAAGGAGGCGATGCCGAGACGAAATGCGGAACGAGGACGAGACTGGTGGCCCGGCGCTGTGGACTTACACCAGTCAATGGCATGGACAGGCCCTCGCAGGCATCAGACTGTTGTCAACACAGGAGTGTCATAGGTTAACTTACAAGGTGCTTCGTACTGAAGCAGTGTTGTCTGGGTCATGAGGGAAGTATAAGGCGGATGTTCATCTACATGTGGCTGTGAAATATCAAATGTTTACATACATTACTCTCACTCAGCTCAGAGTCACGGACATCACTCAAATTGAATCAGAAGGCACGATTGCTCAGGCGTAGCATGTTTTACATCAAAGCAACTATGTACAAGACAGCATGTCGGAGGCGGGAGACCTGGTGTAGCAGCGCAGTAGTAAAATAAAAAAAGCAGAGACGGAATTGGCATTTGCGAGGTTTATATGGCGCGTCGAGTCGAAAGTGCCGCAATGCTGATGGGAGGCAGGAGTGATCGGAGTGAGATAGTGGGGGGGAAGCCGGATAGTTGCATCGACGAGCGCTTTGGTGTTTTCGGGTGCAGAACGTCCAATAGGAAAGCATGAGTTACGATCAGCAGAATAATGAGAGATAAGAAAAATGGTGGCGAAAGCCGGGTGAGCGGAGTTTTTTGCAACTTAGTCGGTATCAACCATAGATATCGCGCCGCATTGTTCGCAGAAGCTCCACATCGTTCTTGAACCGTCGGCGCCGGCAGAGCATGCGACACGAAGCTTGGGTATTTGAGAGCACTGAGAGCTGAGAAATCAAAAGCATGAATGAACAAGCAACAATGTTGTCAAATCACCATGGTAGTGAAGCCGCATAATTTACTCACCCGTGGTGCGAGAGGCTGCTGACGGGTTGCATCAAACCAACGACCTTCGGAGACTCAGAAGGGTCGAGAGTAGGCTGCTGAGCGCTATACCTGGGGTACAGAGCTGATACCACAACGAAATTGCCCATCAAACATGGACCTGGAGAGACGTGTATGCACTCACGAGAATTGTAATCGACTGCCTCAGACGAGCCAAATGAGCTGCTGGACGTGCTGGTGGTGGATACGAGACGAGCGTGGTGATTCTCAGGGAAAAATTGCTCCGAGTCAGAAGAGGAAGAATCAGACATAGCGACGTCATAATCGGGCTCGTAGCCAGGGAACGGAACCAATTTCAGCTGTTTGGCGGTCTGACAAACGGTAAATATATGGGGGACACAGGAGGTCTGAAGGTAGGCGAACCTGGGGGAAGTCCTCAGAAGAGTCTAAGTCGAGCTTGCGTTTCATAGCCATGTCTGAGAACGAGAAGGGGGACGACTTTACAAAGCGAATAAAGTGATGCTAACAGAGAGTGGTAGCGGTCTTGAGAAAGGAGAGTGATCCAACTTACCGCTCTAACTTATAGACTCCCCTGTTTGTTCGTATTTGTCCTCGTCCGCGGAGTTCAGAGTATGACGGAATTCAAAATCCTACGCCGGCGCCGCTGTGTAAGGGGTCTTTCTAGTTGTGCCGGAGTCCTCCGATTGGCTACCTGGAGCGCGCGAAAGCACCGCCGGGGGTGGAAATTACGGTAACCCTCCTCGATATTGTGACAATTTGTACTTGTGACAAGGAAATGTCCGAAATAGCCGCCACCCTGTTACCGTGACCGGGGGTATTTGCGCTGTCACGCTGACGGATGTCGTGGCATCCACCAGCCATGTCAGACATACCAATGCCAGCTTTCCTGAATCCCCTTCTCGATTATTTGGACGAACATCTCCCACCGGAGCTTTACTCGTTCATCACTTCATTCCTCTCACACTCCATGGCCCTCCTCACCGCATTTATATCCCTCGTCTCTTCCCTCATCACATCCAAACCTTGGGAGTGGGACGCACAAGCCATCATACCACCCCTCATCAGCCTCCTAGCGGCGTATCTCGCACTCGTTAGCTTGTACAGAACGACAAGCTGGTTATTCAGAACCACGTTCTGGTTTATCAAATGGGGAACGATATTCGGTGTCTTAGCAGCAGGTGCAGGCTGGTACATGGGGAACCAGGATGGAAATGATGGAGGGGGATATCTTTTGTCCAGCTTAAGTGCCGTTCTTAGTGCACTGAACGGCGGTGGCCATGATGGTGCTCGTGCTCGTTTTCCGGAAACTACCCGTCGCACCACCGAGCATCATAGGAAACCATGGGAATCCTTTGCGAATCAGTGGCAATATCGTGAAGATAATCCGACCGAAGCTCGGGATAGCGACGCTCAGCAAATCATGTCTAACATCGTGGCAGCGGCAAATCGTGTCTTGATGGAAGGCGGGTGGTGGGATGTAGCCAAGAGTGTATTCACCCCAAGTAACCCGCGGAGTAGGGAGGAGGGTCATTCTACTAAACAGAAAAGCAATCGGTCATCGCGCTGATAACTCTCATGTGTTGTTTAGCCTTATAACAATGTTGACCAGGATTTTCAGAGGAAAGAGTATATCGTTGAGCTAGGACAAGCCTATACAAGTATCGGTTATACTCCTGGTTTCTTCTAAGCTTTTGCCCCCTCGACAGCTTGGGGTTGCGCGTAACGATAGCTTTGAAACGGGTGAGAATACTTTTGTATCATATCAAGCAGATTCCTTACTGGGCAATGCGGGCTAACTGTCCGAGGCCCGTTGCACCCACGAAGAGGTTGACCTTGGAATATTAGTCAGAGAGAACCGAAGAGTGTCAGGCGTAACTTACTGCGGCAAGGCTATAGTTGACTGGTATGATGACAAACGAATACCGCACCCAGATCATTCCCGTTGCCGCCAAAGCTAGTGGGGTGCAAATGAGCATATGCATTGCGGTACAAGTCATTCGTAGACACACCAATGTTTTGGGACACGCTCAACTTATCCGCAGGCCGGTTCAAGTCTTTCAGACCTGCAGCAACCAGACACCACTTCATCACCGGGCCCCAAAAGAACACGGTCTTGGGACCTATGTACACAAGCGGGGCGCCCACATAGTTTTCATGAGTCCCGAGCCAGAAGTCAACACCGTTATGAAGCAGGAGATCTAGGAACACAGACCGGCTGGGTGGTTCATAAACGCAGAGAATCGGGAGGTTCCCGCAGATGCTGCTGCGCCCGACATGTTAATCAAACAGTGAAAGATGATTGAGAAACGGGCGTGTGTCAGAAATGAAGCAACTTCACAGAGTGTGACATGCATGTGACAATGGTGATACATGACCCGAACTACCGACGAGCTATTTACCTCATGGGAATTGGTACAGGTATCATATGGCGCTGCCAATCCATTTCTCCGCCAGACTCTCCCAGCAATCCTTCAACTGCATGTGTCTCCCTGGACAAGTGACCAAAACGACGGCACCTCGCTCGTCGAGGGTGCGAAGACCAATCCAATCCTCTATGTACAATGGCTGGCGCTTCATAGGCACAAGAGTCTTCTCCTGAACGTGTGGCCCAAGGTGCTTCTGTTCAGGAAAACTATCGAACACGTAGTGCATATCTTGTTCTGGCGGAGCTTCTGATCCGAACCACGCACTCTCTTTAGGAACCACGGTCTCATCTTCCGCAAAGAGGACGAGGATAAGGTGTTGCAGTGAAGCAAGATTTTCGACGTAGGCTTGCTTTCTCATAGACGGCAGGAGAACCTCGTTGTTGATATCAGCGAGGAAACTCCCTGACGAAATATACAACGACAATTGTGCTGGATCCCTGAAGTATTGTGCCTGTCGGATTTGAGACTGAGTTTCGTATGAGCAGTAGGATAAAGTGATTTCGTCCAACCTGTACTATATTTTCCTGTGCCCATTCGCTATATGCGCCAAATTTGACGGCGCGGCGAGCCGCCTGACACAGCAAGTCAAAGGGGTTGCACAATGGCAGGTCAGAGATGCCCATGTGCTGTGATCCGAAAGTGATGAGGTTGAGTACAGGTGGGGTGTTATTTCGTTCCACATATGCTCGCAGGAACTGGCCGCCTTGAGAGAAACCGATAGCATCAAACCCTCTGCTAAGCTCCGGAATTGAGGAAAGCTGCTCAGCGACAATGGCGAGCTGTTGATTGACATTCCCATACTGGGGATCCCTTCGTAAACAAGTTTTCTTTGGCGAATACAACACTCACGAATCCAGCGCGTTGATCTGCTTTCTCATCCTGGTCGATGTAGACAGAGTGGACGAAGATCCCAGGATGCATCTTCTTCACTTCGGTTTCAAACTGGACCATGCCTGGCGATGCATAGGTATCACCAAGGCCATGCCACACTACCAGGGGTCGAACGTCATTGATGGCAGCAGCATAGACGAAGCCGGTAAGTGCCAGACATACGCTGACGAGGGCGAGCATAGTAAGAAAACAGCTGAGGGGACACGATTACATAATCCAGCCGTTTACTACGTAGGAAAACCTAGGATCCATCTGATGCGGCACTAGAGCAGTGAGTGTTCCTGCTCGCTCGTCGCGGTCTACTTATGTACGGGTTGATGTCCTCTCACAACGACCCATGGCCACTTATTCACGTTCACAAACTCTCAAATTCAAATTCCCCTTCCCTTGCTGTATCGCTGACCAATTTAGGACCAGTGTCCGAGATCCGCCGGGGCTCAATCTAGTAAGGCCAGGCCTTTCTGCGTTTTCCCTAAGTACTACCTTTATTTTGGACGATTTCTTCCTTTCCCCCCCACACACATATTAAGCCTTTCATTGAAGGTAAATAGCCCACAGTACACTTCTTACGTGTGGGCGCATTGTCTTTTCCGAGACGAGGGTTTATGCCTCCGCTATTGTTAGTCGCAATTTTTTTTGCTCATGCTAATGCCGCCGGCTTACCATCCCCGGCCAAGCCATGAAAAGATAATTAAAATGGCATGTCAATATGAACTACGTAATTTAAAAGTCCTTTATCCTAAGGTAGCAAAATAAATTGGCCATTAAATGTGGTCCCGCTGCCTATTGGTCAGGCAATAAATTATAATGGTATATTAACACCGCATTACCAGAGAACTCGGGGTGCATTATCATGGCTTAAAATTTTCGTGGGAACGCTATGCTTAATACATGCACACATGACTTACTTTGGGGCCGTTCATGCACCGTCTTTACGATCCGAATCCTCCATATGCGTACAAGCGCACCCGCACTACTATATCGGCTTACTCCAGCTGTTGCCTCGAACCAACTCCTGGGGTGACAACTGAAGCGCTAATACCCGACTTCCAGTTTTGGTCGCCGGAAGCACCCGATGCTTCCGGGAGAGCGACAAAACGGGTGGATCGAGATTAGTCCATCCTATCCAGCTGTACTTGCAACCGTTCGATGCGTACCATACGGTGGTGTCAGCTTTCGGGACATCCCGGTGTCAAGTGCCAGTCCTCGCCGCTCTCGAGACCAGGTTTCACATTCTTATATGTCTGCTGTCATCGTTTCGCACAGAATCAGATGCGTGAAACGGCAACCCGGGAGTCGTTATGTCGAACCCCGTTCCCACCTTATTGAAGATATGGATACTTCCCAGCTCGGATAACGCGTGCTGTGGTTCTCAGGATAATGTATTGGCCACTGTTCGGAGATAGAATGACAGTGACCTACCGGCAATGGTATGTAAGTAAGTTTTAAATCCCAAGGTTAAATTGTACTATTTAGGCGTTCGGGTGTCGTTTGCCCGCCTACCAGGTCTTTGTTTGCCCGACCTCACCTGGTCTCATGTCCCCACTCGTTCGTGCACTTTCGCGACGCGATGCAGTCCTCATCCTCATTGGTGCCGTCTCGATGCACTTTTTCGCAATCATGGCGCCTCTGACCTCGCAATCCATCGTCAGAACTGCCGGGCTCTACCAACAAGTCAACGAGGAAACTGCCGTCAATGATAGTCAACCACAGAGCCACCAAGCTATCAGTGAAACGCTTGTTCCTACTTCACCCAAGTTGAGTGGCGAGTCGGGGGGGCAAAGCACCGCGTTCGGAAAGATGGACCTTTCGGGGCTGTCATCGCTACCAGAAACCACCATAGTGGAACATGTTCCTGGATGGACGTTGTTCCGTGACGTCTACATGGAAAATGGCACCCTTCTGGTCTTGACTTCTTCTCCATCTTCCTTCCCCGAAACCAGGTACATGACATCGACCGGTCTCGCCTCAAAAAACACCCCAGAGAATCAAGCCCTACGTGAACCTACCCCATGGAATATGGATATCGTGAGTCCAGAGGAAGCACTTCAGCACTGGGGAAACCATCCTTCCACTCGTAGAGTTTGGTCAGTCGAGGGCAATACAGTTAGTTACAACCACAGATAATTAATGTAACTTACTCAATGTCCGTTTTCCAGCTTCTGTTTAATGAACCGCCACAGTGTACGTTCATACTTAGGTTGACTTTCGTCTAAACTTAAGATGGTCCAGTTTTAAACCACTACTATCACTTCTGCGCGGAGCTTCTATTTGGAGCTTGGTCATTCTGGACAGGCGCAGTACATCCTGAACCCCCTCCCCCGATTCATCGTGCTATTTTCACTCACTCGTCAAACCTAGGATGGCGAGACAAACCAGGATTCAATGGCTATTTCCTGCGGGCTGCTTTCCCATCTTTAACGGTGGAAGTTGATGTTGACTGGGAGGACCGCATGAATGTCACATCAGCTAGCATCAACTCAGGTGTTCATCGTGCTTGGCACTTCCCCTACCTTTTGCTCGCGGATCGGTCGGCAGCTTTCAGAGGGCATCTGTGCGGCTCGCAAAATCAGCGCATCGCCAGTGAATCAGTTGACGCTCTGGTTGCTCGTTCAAAGTTGGACAAAAATGGTTATTGGTGGAGATCGGTCAGGAATGCTGTTTGGCGTTTCGCAGGTGTCACAGCATATGGCGAGGGATCTGCCGGGAATTACGCTCTGGACGACAAGCCACTGGCCTCGACAATGCCCGAGTTTGAAGAGACAGAGAAATTTGTGATTACTTACATTTCCCGTCAATCTTCCCGGCGTCGCTTGATTCCCAAAGACCACGAGGTGTTGGTAAAGAATCTGGAGGCCCTAGTGCAGAGGAAGAATGAGGAAATAACGAGCACGGTGCTAGCAGGGGGTATTCCCAGCAAAGAGTGGGAGCTGAATGTGGTGAAGGCCGAGAAAATAACAAAAGATGATCAAGTTCGACTTGCTGCACGCACGACGGTGAGTTTACCCCTGCGGACGCAACCTTGCAATTGATACGGCTACATAGATCCTACTTGGAGTACATGGTAATGGCTTATCACACCTCATCTTGATGCCACACACCAATGTGTCTGCTGTAATCGAAATGTTTTACCCAGGAGGGTTTGCTCATGATTACGAATGGACAACGCGCGCGTTAGGGATGAGACATTTTGGCGTTTGGAATGATACGTGAGTGTGTTTGTTCGGCACGTCAGATACCACTGAGGGACCTTCTCTAGCTATTTTACAGAGGACACACTGCCTAAGGTGAATTATCCGGAGGGATTTCAAGGCACTAAAATACCAGTCTACGGCCCCACTATCGCCAATATCATTGAGAAGCGAATCGCGGGAGAATTATAATGATGTCGTACTTGATTTACTCAGACTATTATTCTTTTTTCTCAAGTTGGGCAAATATCTACGTACATTTACGGGGCTAGCAGTTGTTTGCGACTATAGTTGTCCTTTCATTTCGGGATTGAGCGTTGCTCCTTGATCAAATTTCCACAAAACCTAGTATGGATAACAAGCCTGACCGCGAAAACTTACATGACGTCCTGAACCTTGCTCCAGATTCAATTGAATCAGTGAATTCAAAAGTTGCTTCAGAGCGGTTCTGAGGGTTCAGAGTGTCGGTTACCAATAAGCGTCGCTTGTGACCCTAAATTTCCTTTTTCGCCGACCTGTCCTCCAATCACGCCTCTCGAATGGCCTACGAACGTCGTCAAGCGGTAATGTTATATACAGACTTGCTGAAAAGTTCCGTGCATAATCTACTCAATTGACGTGGGCTCTAAACACCGTCAACTTGTCAACGGCGTTGAAAGAAACAGGGACGTTGGCCCCCACGAAAATAGCATTCCCTGATTTTAGCGCCAGAGATTTAGTGTCCCTGTCCCATTTGATGAAACCAGTCCCCTCAGTAGCAATTATAATTGATGGCCCATTGATTGCGCTTTGGGACTCTGAACCTCCTTGCTCTAGGTTTAGCGCAAGGACTGTGAAATCTTGGACGGGCGGGTTGTAAGTCATGGTGGCCGACTCCGAACTTGTGGATGGTTCGACCAGATGGTTCGACCAAGGAGCGGCCTTGTAGGTCAGACCAGCGAGGAGATTGGGGATGTCCTTTGGTTTCGGGGTGAGACCTGCTCGGATGACATTATCTGAGTTGGCCATGCACTCCATGATATCTGATCACCGAGGTGAGCGCTCACGCCTGCAGGATTTCACAACAAGACCCTACCTCCAGAAATATAGGCGTGCGGTTCTCCCGCGCCGAGAAAGATCGCTTGCCCAGCCTCCAACTTGACGTAGTTCAGCACGAAGGGGCAGAACACACCAACGTCTCCTGGATATTGTTCGTTCAGGCTAAGGATAAGATCTTCGACGTCGCTCCGTTCATTCTTAGCGTTGTAACGTGCAATCAGTCGCGAAAGCTGGACCTTGACTCCGTTTGTATCGGCTTGCATGAGAGCTGAAAAGAGTTTCTGCAGTTGCTCCCGCTCGTCTGGTCCCTCGGCTGAGAGGAAGCGATCCGCAACTTGCTCTGAAACGACTAAACGAAGCTCTGGCACACTCCTGAGGTGTGTTTTGATGTCCTGGATAGGCAAGAATCCACACAGCCCTTTGAAATCCGTCAACGCGATGGCCATTTCGGGCTTGTGATTGTCATCTTGAATCGAATGAGATCAAGGTGGCATCTCCAAGGGCGATAACCTCACCTGTATAAACCTTTGGTTGCGTTGCATGCAGCTGCTCCGCGGTCTTCTTGTCAGGGTGTGTTTGGATACTCAAGGCCTTGTTGATCGAGAGGACCTTGAAAAGGAAGGGAAGATTTCCCTTTGAGGTAGGGAATTTGTTGGAGACCTCACTTCCGATGAGGTGTGGGTTCGCGGCCAAGATGTTTGGGAGACCCAAGCTCGAGCCAACTACGCCTGATGGTGATTTGACGTGCGTTCCCATCCACAGCTGGAGAAAGTCACTCAGTTGTTGGCATGCGATGATCGTGAACGACTTGCCTCCGCATAGGGAGCCGAGTTGTCGAGTACGAAGCCGGGGATGTCTGCCCCAGCAGCAAGTTGAGCTGCTTTGGATTGACTTCCAATCCTTCCCCAATCATATTTCTGCAGCGTTGGCGTGATGCGGAAGACTACTTCAGTTGTGCTGCTCATCGTAGTTCGGTAGAACTGATGCTAAAGGGAACCGATTTGTGTGCTGGTGTGACACAGTACTTAAGTCTTATACAGTAATTAATTTCGAGGAAGGGCCGACGAATAGCAATTGTGAGTGCAACTATCACTGGATGGTACGATTCGTGAAGCAGACACTGCAAATATTGTCACTCCGAGTCGTAAGCCGGCCCGGGATTACATCTTCTCCGCTGCTGGGCCGATACGGGACCTTGATTGTGCACCATCATGCCAGAACCCAGAATTCAATGTCACTGTCGACTGACGGCGCGATCCAGCTGCAACTTCTACTGATCGGTAGCAACTGGCAGCCTGAGAGCGAACGTGTCGAAACAGTCCATTTGACTCCATGATCAACAGATCATCAATCACTTTTTTTTTTCAATGGACAAACTTCACGTTTGGCGCTACATCTCGTACATGATAACACATGTATCCACCCTTTGGTAAAACATACTGGTTTGAGGCGAGTTGATGCCATGATCCAACCCCAGCGCAACCAGCGACAGCGGCGATCATGGACCTCGGGCCAAATGGGTGACAGTCACCATTTGTTATTTTACTCCACTCAGTGGCCTCGTTTAATCAGATAACAGATGATCTTTCCGCATCGGGAGGCGTCTCGGCCGCGCACCGAAGTTCCGTCTCCCGGAACTCGCCAACTTTTGCGCCATGGCTAGTCCATTACAAACGGTGACCCTCGCATGCCAGTGATGCAGGGCGCAAAACAGTCATATCGATTGTTGCGGTATGTGCCGTGACACCACTTGGCATGGAAGCATCGCCTTTGTCCGTAGCTATATAAACTCGCCCAGACGACTCGGAACCACATCCATTCTCTAGACCACATCTCCGTACAGTCTCCTCTCACATTCATAGTCACGCAATGAGTCCATGCTGGCAACCCGGTGAACAATACAACTATGGCGACGTTGTCGAGTTTGAAGGTAGACATCTCTGTCATCCGTCTGTCTTGCTCTGATCGCCAGGATCTAGGGATCGAGTACAAGATCGTCCAACCCCACCGCTCCCAGGTAAGTCCTCTAAAGTCTGGCGATTCTGTTCTCGCTCACGTGAAACAGAGCGATTGGTCACCCCCGGTGACTCCCGCCCTCTGGGGACGCCTCCAAGGAGGCCAGCACCAACACCAACGTGAGGGGCAATGGGGCGGAGACTGCAAACCTCCTCAGCCTCCTAACTATGGGCAGCAGTACCAGGAAGCCGACAAGCTGTCGTTCCAGGACCCCGCTGCGCAACCCGTGCAAGAGCAGAAGGAGAAGCATTGGTACGACGTAGACGAGAAGCACAAGAAGGAACTCGAAGTACTCTTAGGATCTGCCTCGTTGGTCTATAATCTGATCATTGATAGATCGGTGGAGGCGTCCTCGCGGGAGTCGCAGCGCTTGGTGCAGGCTATTATGCCTACAAGCAGCACGGAAAGAAGTCGGACGAGGTAGGCGTGACATGTAGTCAGCCACCCTTGGCTTGTCCTTGGAGGCTTATTGTTTCGCAGAAACAGGCACAAGCTTGGTCCGCAAACAATTGGATCGCAGAGTCGCAGAGTCGTACCCAACAATGGAGAGCAGGACGATACAACGAGCCAATTGCCTGGATTTGGAATGAAGGAGGGTCTATTCCCCGCGATGCTATCCAAGGTGGTGAAGAGCGCGGAGAAGCCCTTTACATCTGCCGTGCCTACTATGAGGTTCGCACACGTCACTCTGTTGTTAATTCAACCGCTGATATTCGTACGATTCCCAGAGCGGACTCTGTGAGTTTTAGCCCGCGAATTGGGAACCATCCCTGACTTGTGCTTCGGTCAGTTGTCGGCAAAGCTTCTCGGGTCTTCAAGAAAGGGGGTGTGATCGGGTACAAGAAAGACGAAATCCACGTAGGTGTCCCAAGTGCATTGCTAATTTATGTCATTGAGCCCGTCTGCAATGCAGGTTGACAAATACGAGATTCTTGTCGGAGACTCTCGCGCCGTCAAGTGGGTGCCTTGCTCTGGCCATCTCAATATCCAAGCCCTCCGCGCTCGACCCGTTGAAGGTGGGAGGGAACCAGATGGTACCCCTATCTACATTGCCCAGGCTCCCCACCACGGCGCTGTGCATCCGGGAAAAGCTTGTGAAATATACGGAGATGGATGTTTCATTCCCTACGACAACAGCGAGAAGAAAGTGAAGGTAAGATTTTGCCACACACCGAAATGGGGTATCTGCAACTCATTGGTGTACTTTGCAGGAATACGCCGTTTTGTGCTATGCTTGAAATCAAGGTTCACGAGCGAAAGTTTTCTTGCCATCGTAGCGTTCACTGTAACAATAACCATTCATTGAAGGAGAATGCAATGTCAGTTTTTGTGAAGATGCTGAACCGAGTTTCCATGCACCTTGGGCGGATGAGATGCACCTCAACGTTCGTCAACCAGAAAGTCAAAGGTATCCGCACCTGGAAAGGCTTCTAAGTTCGATATGTAATCTCAAGAATCTACATACCTCATAGTTTATAGTACAGGTCAAATCAAACCGACCGACTCGTGGAACATCCGGTCCCTTTCTACGAGTAGGTGAAAGTGAGCTATTGTCGGACCTGTTATATCCTGATTAAGAAAGTCAAGAATTGATGATCATCGATCGGATTTGATGGCCCAAGTTGAACCGTTGGGGGGTGAGGGCGGTCCTTGCAGCCAGTTGGCTTACGTTCACGTGCAATACTAGTAGATCAACACCCTTGGTAACAAGATAGAACCAGAAGTGTGTCAGACCTCGAATGGGAACTCCAAGTACATGTAGATCCTGACGCTTGGACAATTGTAATTTGTTCGATGGTGAGAGTCAAAACCTGATGTCACGGCAATATTCGGACTGTCACCTGGCAAGTGGTGGTGCTCGCACCCCGGTTCATGAGTTTAAATAGTAGTAGTCCTACATACAGTTTTTCGGTTTTTGTAGAGATGCTGGACCGAGTTACATAGGTGGGTAAGAGGCAAGTTCAAGTCCAAGAATCATTACCGCGGGCATAACATAGCGTATAGATCAAGTCATCCTGTGCATGATCCAACGGACCGATGGTATTTGCTAACCATCATCCTGTCGTTCTAAGTCAAGGTATCTAGGGAGCCACGTGCACGGACACTGTTTTCATCTTGTGCTGCAGGATCAGTTCCGTAGTCACAAACATGACTGTGCTTGCGACACACAAACACTGCAACACGCGAGAAAAGGTCATGTGAGAGAAAAAGCGGGTATTCTTCATAAACTCACCCCACAAAGAACCGCAGGTCTCCACCAAGAGTAGTCTGATCCTAGGAGTGCACCCGCCAGAGGAGTCCCTGTGCACACGCATGAGATCACGGCTTGAAGACATTGGTTCTCGAAGAACTCACCTATCAAGCTTCCGAGCCCTATGACCTCATGAGTGAGAAACGCGGCGGGAAATCATTTCTTACATACCTGCCATGAAGAGTGAAATGCCCATACGTGCTCTTTCAAAGGAGGATAAGAAGTAAGAAGTTATGATTCTTGGTGGAACGATACGACAACTTACCCAAGCTCAGATAAGTTGTGGGTCAGACGTGCGATGAAGGGAGCAGAAAGAGCCACATCTAGATTCACTCATTATTCACAATGCAATCAGGAAAAAGTAGAGGATGACTGACAAATGCCTGCGAAATACCCAATCAAGATCCCTATACTTGCGGCACCCGCGCGAGTAGAAAAGGCCATCATCGCAAAGGTGACGACGCCGGCACTCAAACTCGACGCAATGACTGCATTCGAGATACCGAACCATGCGGCAAGGAAACCAGCGGCGGCCCGGCCAATGAAATTGCCTCCGTTGAGGATAACAATCTGAGAGACAGTCAATGTATAGTATTTGTAGCAAGAGTCTAACCGGACCGTGTAGAAAGAGAATCCTTTACCCAGTCCGTGCATGGACGAGTCGAGCTGAATGTAGAAAAAAGGAAAAAATGCTCCAGCACCAAAGAGAAACAACCTAGAAAGGAAATAAGTCCGTTGTTCATTGGATGACGTCGTCTGTGACCTACCCGATACAAGCAAATATGTATGGATAATCAGCGGAGGACGCTCTTAGTAGTTGAGAATAGTGCATCTTGGTCTTCGGATAGAGCGACCTAGTTCGCATAAGTGCACAACCAACCAACAATAGCACGGTATTTGCTGCAGCGGTTATGCGGATGCTGTTGGCGAAGCCGAGGTCCCCATTCAGAAGGTTGTTTAGCAGAATGGTGTATACTGCGGCGCCCATTGGCGTCCCACCAGCGACTATGGACATCGTGATGGCGCGCCTCTTCTTGAAATGCTGGGACAGCACAGCAAGCGAAGGTACATAGCTCATGCTTGCGGCTAATCCGAAGCCCAAACCATGGCACAAAAAAACCTAAAAAGGTCCTGTGAGGAACGAAACAATACAACGATGATTACGCACTTGACAAAATTGATTCTCTTGAGTCAAAGAGAGCATGAAAAGACATATTGTTTGTAGGACAGAACCGCCTATCACCAACCAGTGGCTTATAGAGCATGTGAATATGGCTGGCAGAGAGGAAAGGGGACCTACAAGTATCCGGTGTCATAAAGTCGTCCAAAGAAGAGACCTCCAGATAAGATTAAGAATGAATTCGTGCTTCCTATCCAACTACAACGCGACGTCATTAGAGACAGACGCGTTATAGAAGAGCAAACTTACGATATTGTAGAGGACGAGGAATTGGACAAGTAATGTTGCGAGTAAAAGTCTACATAGGAATGAGTGGCTGTATGGTATCAAAAGGACAAGAATCATACCTTGGAAGACGCCGAACGCGTTGACGAATCTGCAGGGACCAAGAGTGAGGTCAGCTTCACTCGCAGACTTGGTCTCCTACCCGAAGCCCCCAATTTGAATCAGAAAACTTAAAGCAACGCGTCAGTTGACAGGACCTGTGATGTTGAGAGCAGATACTTGCGCGCCGAATACAGTTAGCCATGCGGTCAAACCACCGTCTGGAAAATCCGAGCCATTGTCGAGCAGATCAGCCTGGCTGTGATTTTGTTCGTCCATGGCACTTTCTTTCGTGTCGGGTGTACTCATGGATTGATTGCCTCTGAGAGTGAGAGATGGGAAAGACGGTCAAGTGTCAGGCAGTAAGGTCCCTGGACGGGCAGTTTTTTATGTAGAAAGTTTGGGACGCGGGCATTAAAAGGGTCTCATGTCTGACCGACCAGAAATCCACCGTTCGGCTAGTGTGATGCGCCATGGCTGTGATGGTACGGAGCTAATGCCTGCATGAGAGATATGTAATGGTTGCCAACACTGACAGCACGCACCGGTGAGGTATGTTTCTGTACGTGAGCGCGTGATGCCTTGTTGACACCGAATTAGGCAAGTCGAAAACTGTTGAACCTCGAGGTGGCGGGATGGACGGGTTGGAGGAGATGGATACCCCTTCGTCGGCTACGCTGCTCCGGCCCCGTCTCAGACTGTTCAGGCGCAGTCCAAGTCCTGGCATGCCCGATGGAAGTTCAGAGGCAACTCCCCAGCCGGGTCCTTCTTCGACACGTTCGCTCTTCTCAGCCTTACACGATGAAGAGGACGAGTTCCCCACTCCTCGTATACAACCCAAGTCCATTGCCACCCTCAACGGAGACCCGACGCCAAACTCGTTCCCTGGTCCAACCTTCGCCACTTCCGTTCCTGCAGAGACTC
>QGOI01015655.1:0-14187 GCA_003313885.1 Boletus sp. MG55 | reverse complement strand
ATGGTGACCCCCTTAGCCCGGAACGGGACTTTCCTCGAGAGAAACCAGTATATTATCTTTATCTTTCCATTTCCAGCCCACATCACTGATACTCATCAGATCAAACGACAATCACAGTTAGAAATCTCTCCTTCGTCTCTTTGACCAGTCACTGGGCGAATGCGCACAGGCAACTTGGACTCTGGAACCCGTCAGACGCGATAATCGTTATCACAAACATCAACTGAGCCCGAGCCGCTCAAAATCCCCCTCGGCCGATGTCAGCTTCTAGCTGTATCACGAAGGCTGACTACAGTTATTGTCTTCCATTTCAATATTCTGACCATAGTAGTAAAAGCCAGAGACTTCTCCCGGCACACTCCGCCCTAGTATGGTCTTAGCAAATAGTTCGCTAAGCTACGTGGTGAATTAAACTAACGGCCCCATTGAATGACTTCTTTCGCTTTGCCGAGCGTCGGGTGGAACCACCACTGGCAGCACAGCCAGTCGGCCGCCACCTCGGAACGTTCTTTGCTCCGGGAGAAGATCAGGCATCTGACACGTTTCCGGTATCATTGACTCATCCTCAGGGGTAGCGGTCTTGTAAAGATGTGTCGAAGGAGCACATGGCAACGTTCGAGTAAATCATGCTCGAAGCTTGAACCTTCCGTGGTTGCTCGCTCGTTCCCCTTGGTTTCGGGGAAATTATTGGGGCGCGGCTAGAACTAAAAGCCCCGTGGACTTGACGTATAACTTCCCTGTTTCTCGAGCACGACTCATCAGATCAGCATCCTCCAATCAGAACTCTCAAATCGGTCGTGGAAAGGCGATATCTAACGTTACATACAAACCTCTCTTTGCAGACGCAGCCCGGGTCGGTTACTGCAGGAGGACACCTTCTTGGATGTCGAAGGACCCCCGAGCCAAGCAGCCGATAGCTCACATGATGCCCAAGCCTGGACCCAATTGATGGTATTATATTCGGACACGATGTAAATTACATACTTATCAGATAATTCCCTGGGAGTGACAAATTGTCCATACATAACGGAATGAAAGAAACGCTCTACGTTACTGTAATATATATAATGCGTGCTTTCCCTTTATAATCAGCATCGACAGCTGTGCATAGCATGACATGTACCCTGGATTGATCCTGCAGACATGGCAAAAGACATTGATATGATGGCCCTAGGCTCCGTGTGAGATTCGAAAGGATGGAAACGGTACGATGTTCAACAGTCGTGATCCTTGCCGTCGGAGGCAGCAAGCATGCGAACAATAAATGATCAGCCGAGTTTCTGCTCCGCCACTGGTTGGCAGATCAGCGAACGGTCAGCCTGGCAGACCGTGGGAGGATAGAGGAGGCATACACGAGGAGGCGTATAGCCTTAACTGGTTTAAACTAGACCATGTAATTCGCAATCGATTTTGATATGGGTCGTATGGGCTCAGCTGAAGCGACGATTCTTCGGACAAGCCAATTGCCATGGCAGTCTGCATGGCAAGCTGTGGGAGCGCATCAGACAAAGTCGCACATTGACCAGCCCACACGCACGTCACTATACTGACGGAAACCTGATCCCGCGCGCATTAGCAACTATTAGACGAATATGGTGCCAAGAGCGTACCATGCCCACGACCACTCTTGTACTCTGCCCACGCGATAAGGATCGCCGCTTGGAGGGTCTCAACAGAAGGGTGTTGAAGCGATGTTGATAGCTGTTCCTAAAATATGTGGTTATCAGTGGGGCCAGAAACTCTCAAGCGAGAGCGGACCCACCTTCGCAGTATTGCAGTATATTTCAGCTACAGCCTGCGAGCCTCTTGCGACAACTTCCGGGATATCGGAAAACCTGCAAGGACATGAAACGCGGGCAGTATATTCTATGCCAGGTGCATCACCTTGCACCCAAAGTAGCTATGCAATTCGAAAGTAGCGGAGGTAGCGTTTGGCGTCGGAACTTGTCGCATAAGTCGTCATAGCTGAGGAATGGGCACTGCGAGCCGATGTTGCTGATGAATAATTGTATGAACTGTTGCATCCAGGCCCGCTGGGGAGACGAGGGTTGTCCAGCATCGAAAAGTACGGACGACCTGTATTGTGGTGATTGTCCAAATTGTCTTCCGAATGAAAGACCAGAACCGGATTGAGTGGCACGGTGACCATTGTGGGATCCTGAGCTCTTAGGATGGTCCAGAGGGTAAGATTGGTAGCGTACATGGCTCTCATTGTTTTGTCCCACTGATTGAGGCGGCGAGTATGACGAGGAGCGTTGCACGGGTAGTGATGGCAATGGGGGAGAATTTGGTGCGGGAAACTCTGGAACGGTGCTCTGAGGCCTGCTGGGGGCATCGTCAATTGTGTATCCAGGCCTGTCCACCGGACGTGTCAGGCCGGGTCCGGCGATGGCTCGACTGCGTTCGGCAAAGTAGCGCTCCCGATCTCGGAATCTGCATTGGATCTTTGCGACTTTGCAGGCTTCGCATTGAGATTCCGGACTGGGCTGAAGGCACTTGACCTTTTTTAAGCGACTAAAAGTGAACCGTGAAGATTGCGAGCTGTATCACGGCGCAAGGCACCTACCAATTATCGCAGGATGTGACAAGACGAGGACGTTTCTTGTGACTTTGAGATTCCTGAGGAGACTCGATGATAAACTGGAAGCCTTCCATTATTCAAGGATGATGGGGAGTGATTCGATGACGAAGGTATCATAGGGCTGTTTATATCCGCACTATATAGTACCTCGAGGCCATGTCACACTGTGTCACCGAAAAATATACCAATAAGCGTTGACACATGCAGATACCCAGATCCGCGAATCTCGAGTCTCGTCGAAACGATTCTCACTGACCTGTAAAGCCTCTTAAGCGATCAGGTGCACACCGCAGGAAGAACTTACTCAATAGGCCACACCACCGCCAGCAGTGCATTTGATCGATTTTTGATCAGAAACAAATCTAGTTTAGCCGCTGGTGATTAGTCAATTCCAGAATACTTATTGCGTGAATACCTGCATTTGTTTCAGGCTGGTGCCGTAATGGGATTGGCAATCATGATGTTAGGTCCGCAACGCCTTACCAAGGCCACAGTCTGTAAATTCCTGATCCGGGTCCCATTGGAGACGCCGTAACACGACCATGCTCACTGAAATGCGTTCCCCAACACGTCAAACATCCGCTGACCAAATAAGTAAGCCTGGGCCGCTTTGTTTTTTTTGGGTCACAAGTTGCGCTGGCTGGCTATGGGAACCCGGAGCCTCCGTCCAGGCTTACCAAGGTCCCAGACTCCCCGTGTGGATACCTCCGTTCCCGTATTTCACACTGTTTCCACTCAGTGGCAGCGTTGGGCAAGTGTTTGGCTGTGCCTTGTAACTAAATCGAATCATGGCATATCCGGCAACAAACGCCGAAGCCATTTCATTACTAAGCCTTGAGTTCACTCAAGGCTGGCCGCATCCGCAGCAAAACCTATAGACTTGACAAGTTGAGCAGTTGAGTGCGCAGCGGTCCCACTCCATCGCGACTGCCGAGAATTTCCGCTGTCGACGGGACCAATCCGTCAGCAACTACATTCAAATATCGGATCAATGGTACGGTACATCCGATAGTATTTAAGTTGCGCACCCTACGTAACTCTCCAGCCATCCTGCGAGTTAGAACAATGCTACATGGAAAACTAAACCAGCACGAAATTTGTGAATTCAGTCCGCTAACACACTGTAAACCCTACTCACCAGAATAAATAATGCGGTGAGCATCAAATGTGAACTAGTATACACCCCCCCTGGTCTTATTCGTTTCTTCGCCCCAATCTAGCTTAGAACTCCTCAGACTCCGAATTTCTTCTGCATCCTCCTCCCCTTCATCAAGCCCTTCATCGGAGAAGAGAAGGTGTTGATGCACATCCCCGTTGCAGTCTTCCTGCATCTTTGTGGTGCTTGCTTCAGTAACTGGCCACGGACAATTAACTTGCCTCAACTTACAGATGAATCTCTAGGACTGGCATCGTGTGACCTCGTAGTCAATTCTACATCATCATCATCATATACCGTCACTTCGCCATTCAGATTTTCACCATCGAGTTGTATCACATTGCCATGTCCGTCGAGAACGACATTGGAATCGACGGTCTTGCGATACTTGTGATAGGTAAACAGGACGATACCTATCCTCACTAGTTAGTCAATGACGCATTAGACCAAGAATGAAGACCAACCGCAAACAGTAATAGCAACCCCTGTGATGTTAACAGGTGTCAGTTCGTCCCCGAAGAACCAAGCAGAGATCGTGATGGTCGAGACTTCTTTGGCTACCCCTGCTATAGACATTGGGAGAATTCCAGCACGTTGAATGATGCTTGCACGACAGTGTGTAGTCAGCCTCATGGTGTACGCGAGAGTGAACGTGGTCGCCGCGACGTACTAATACTCGCTCATAACCATGCAGAAGGCGAGGATGCCCGGTGCGACAAACATAAGGAGTGTATTTGCCGTCGAAGCTGCGGTAGCGAAGAAAGGGGTCGAGAACACTTTGAACCACCCTTCCCAAGCAATGCTAATCACAGCCACTGAAATAGCTGTGGCTGGTGATAGCCAAAATATCGTGGACGGTGGGTTGTCGAGCCCCATGGATTTGTCCTGCATTGCGATTTGCGTGAGACTCCAGCGAAGGCCACTGCAAACACTCGCAAAGATGACCAGCAAAAACCCAGACAAGACGAATGCGGTTTCTGAGGCGACCATCAACAGCACTCCCGCGAAAATGATGAGGATTACAATAACCAGGCGCAAGGAGAATGACTCCAGTCGGAATAGAAACGCGAAGAGAAGGACGAATATTAGTGAGGAGGACTTGCACATAGCTGTAATGATCAGTGTCAGCCGATGATTCACGCTGCCCAAGGGAACCAATAAGACCACCCATGATGACACTCACTGTAGAAGGATAGTGTAATGCTCTTTAGAGAAACATTGGACAGTCCGATATCAACCCCAGTTGCGACCGCAGCAGGGGTAGCCTTGATGCTGCAAAAATGGTATCACCTTCGCGGTACTCGCGTCCAGCCTCGCTCACCTATAGTTGCGTAGTGTGGGCCTTTTATCAGAAGTAAAATTTCTTGAGAAAGTGCATCTAAGCAAAGCAGCCAGTAAAAACTGGATGAACATATGGACAGTGGTTACGAATAAAGGGTATGGGAAATTGAAGTAGTCCGGAGAAAACATCCATTTGTTATACACGGAGAGCACTGTTGCAAAGAGGAACCTGGATGTGGGTATCAGTGGTTCGAGCAGAAACGTAAAGGTAGGTGCAGCGGACCATGCCAAGATGAAGAAAGCGTTGATGAGTGCATTCCTCCACCAAAAGATTTTCTTCTCTGCCTGGGACGCGACATGGACGTGGCCTTCGCTGTTGAGAGCAGCGTCTTCGTGATCACCCAGGGCGGGCAATATTGGGTCGTGTTCGGAAGACTCTGGGTGAACGCCGGACAGGTTGGCCATGGGTAACGTCAAACATGCCCCAAACAAGGGTGAGAGGTGCGGAGCGTGTGAAGAACATGATCAAGGTCTTGCGACTTTGATGCGAACTACTCAACAAGTCGTCGACTACATACTTGAAATATTATTCCTACTCTCTGTCGACTAATCGATCCCAATCATCAAGCATCATCTCCGTAGACGGCGTGATGAGCCACAGTCTCGGTTCATTCGGCCCGCGGATCTGACTCTCCCGTTCCGACCAGCCACTCACGGGCACATTCCTAATGGATTGAGGTAGAGAATTATCATCACAGTAATATTATGCAACGTGCTTCTCAGGTTCCTGTGCATGTGGAGTCTCGGGAGGAATAGGTGCGGTAGGATAGTTTCGCCTGCACACGGAATTCATAAGATCTGTGAGGGTACGAGTAGAGCCAGAACTTGCCACGTTCGCCAATGATCAAACTGTTTTTGGTTGAGATACTCTCGCCACTCGTCTTTCTTTATCTCTGACCTAAAGCGAGCATGTTGCAGCAGCTCTAGATGGTGCAAAGCATGAGGATAGCTTCGAGAATGCTCAGGTCATTGTCAAGAAAGGAACTAAGCTATACCGAACTGTATGAAGCGAGCATAGTCCTTCTCTCGCCAATATTGTAGATATTCCAGGTAGTTGACGAACGCGGGCTGATCGAGTATGTTTTGTTGGGCCAGAGAGTGCAAATAGTAAGGATTTGCGAGAGACTGTATGAATTCGAGCTCTAGCTCAAACCTTTCTCTATTTGCTGCCCTGGCGTCTGTGACTGGAGAAGGGGATTCAACTGTTGCGGTTGTAGACATCTTGATGTCCTCTACCATTAGTTGCTTCTTTGTTTGGATCTAAAGCCTTTGCCAAACAGTTTGTCACGTGGCTATTATGACGCGTCAAAATCAAGGCTGTCTGTCGGGTCTTTACGTTTCTTGTCGACAGTCCCACCGCCATGTCTGACGAAGATTCCAGCGGCTGGGAACTCACAGAATCCGATCCCGGTGTCTTCACGTATGTAATCAACCTCATTCACTCGCGCTCGCCAAACCGAAATACCTGTCTATAACCAGGGAACTCCTGAAAACTCTCGGTGTTCCCTACATCGTTGACGATTTGTACTCGCTCGATCCTGAGGCACTGTCTGCGCTGCAACCTCTCCACGCTCTGATATTCCTCTTCAAATGGCTGCCTTCCACCGCCAGCGAGCCGAGCAGCACTGCAGGACAGTATGATACCGATTTTCCCGGCTTCTTTGCACAACAAACGGTGAACAATGCCTGCGCAACCCTTGCAGTAATAAATGCGCTAGGGAATATACCGTCACTCCCTTCTGGTCCGCAGCTAGCAGACTTGATGAGTTTTACGACGGGAATGGATCCACAAACGTGTGGAATGGCAGTGACCAGCGCGGACTGGTTACGGGAAGCGCATAACGCACTTTCCCCGCCAAGTTCTATCTCGTTAGATGGCCTTGGGCTACCGAAGAAGACCGAAGAAGCTTACCATTTCGTTGTCTACATTCCAGTTATGGGTAGTGTCTACGAACTCGATGGATTAAAGCCGTATCCTGTTCGCCACGGCGAATATGATGAATCTGGTGAAGGCTGGCTAAAGAAGGCAAGGTGTGTAGTTGCTGTCGAAATTTTACGCTAAAGGATTAATATCCGCCTAATTAGAGAGGTGATTGAGCATCGGATAAGCACGTATCCCACTGGAGCGGTAAGCGACTTCCCTTGTGGAGATGTCAGCTCTCGAATTACTTCCTTCTTTCTGCTAGCTGGAATTTAGTTTACTTGCCCTTCGCGATGATCCTTTGCCTGTTCTCAAAACGCAGCTAGAACAACTGCAGCAGCAAAACGGAAGTCATTCAGAAGCCAGTCAGGTTCTTGTGAAGATCAGCAATGAAAACTCAAAACGCGAACGCTGGGCTGTATGTTTCTGAAACTGCTAAGATTTGATAGGCTTATTCAACTATGCCTTGAGCAGTTCGAAAATAGTCTTCGCCGTCACAACCACATCGGGCTAGTTCACGCACTGTTGGTTGGACTCGCCAAAGCTGGGCAACTTTCATCTGTCACGGAGAATGCGAGGAAGGTTATGCGGGAACGGGTCACGAGGCAGAGAGAAATGGGACTTGGCGACCACATGGATGATGACTAGTTCGCGCTAGTGTCTCCGATCTGTGCCTGTTGGGAGCAACTCCACACACCACATGTCTTCGCTCTTTCTGTCTAATTCTTTTTCGTGTAATCATATGTTCCGAACTTAGCTGGAATCATTCGAGTTAGAATCCGACGATGCAAATGTCGAGTTCTGAAGAGGCCGCTATTATGGATGGCAGTTGCTGGGGAATAGCCACTCTAGAAGTTCCGCTCATACCAGTGCTACTATTTCGTAACTATTATCCACGGAACTGGATAGAACAGTTCGCCTCGCCTCGGTAACACGACGTCCCGGTCCTATCTTGGTCATCACGAGGCATAAGTTGCTGTTTGGGGCCTTCATTTGGGCTTCCCGAAATAGCGACATGACCCCCTGAACCTGCTTTCCGGATTCCGATGGAGCCTAAGGCCTAATCGATCATGCGGCTGTTGGGCAGTGACCTTCTTGCGACGATCCGACGCTGATGCCGTTGACTTGATTCCATTGGAAAGCTCTTACAGTTACCTCAATCAACAACGAATTTAACGAGCATGTCGCTTACTATCAAATCTACCGTCCAATTGACGTCAGGTATTTAGAGTTCAAGCCTGTTCACGATTCCTTTTACTGACGCACAGCGGCCAATGCAGGATATGCGATGCCTCTACTCGGGTTCGGCGTGTACCAAAATTACAACACACGACCGTCCGTTCTAACAGCCTTTGCGGCCGGTTATAGGTATGTGATCAATTCGTTACGAAGCGCGGTCGTTCCGCATCACTGGCAGCGCGTAACATCCGATCTTTCGGTGCTTTGTAGGCATGTCGATTCAGCACAGGCGTACAGGAACGAAGCCGCAGTCGGTGAAGCCATCAGAGAGAGCGGTCTCAAACGAGGCGACATATTCATCAGTACGCTGCGTGCGTGTTAATGCATGGATCGTCGCGGTGCTTATTGTTGGCATGCAAGCCACAAAATGTATTAGCAAAACGCATGGTTACGACAACACTCTCAAAGGCGTCGACGAGTCGCTTGCGAAGTTTGCTTTCGGTAGGGCGACGAATATCCAATCACGTCTTCGGCAACTCACTTGCGCTTCCTGTCTATTGTTGGCAATCAAAAGATTATATTGATTTGTTTCTGATCCATGATCCCTTCTCTGGCACCGAGCGACGCTTGGCCACCTACCGGGCCTTGCTAGACGCCCAAAAGGCAGGGAAAATCAGGACTGTCGGGGTGTCGAACTAGTCGGTTTCTCAAAATAAGCCTCTTTCGATTCCCTGATCCATGTTGGAATCCAGTGGCATCAAGCATCTCGAGGAATAAAAGATGCGGGGCTGCAACTGCCCGCCGTGAATCAGATTGAGGCATGTTTCATTGTTTATGGCCATTAAAGAAGGTAACTTCTTTCCCTATCCGTAGCTTCACCCTCTGTGCCAACAGCGGCCTATCGTGGATTATTGTCGTGCCCACGAGATTGTTGTGCAAGCGTACTGCCCGATTTTGCGCGGGCGGATGGATCATCCAGTGATTCAAGCTATAGCAAAGAAGGTTTGAACTATCATCCACACGTAGCACTAGCGCCCTCATGTCTTCTATCGCATCAATTTAGTACGGACGAGATCCCGCTCAGATACTCATCAGATGGTCCTTGCAGAAAGGGTGCGTTTTTCATCTTATTTATTAATGTGGAGGAATCTGTAGTTTGCAATCGTTCTACATCACTCATTCTTGTTTCGGCAGATTTGTCCCCCTTCCAAAATCGGCTACTCCCAGCAGAATCAAATCCAATACAGAGACATATGACTTCTCACTTGGTTCAGAGGATATGACACTTCTTGATGGCCTTGATGTTGAGAAAGCAGGGGCTATTAGTTGGAACCCGGTTGATGTACCTTGAAACCCGATACGATCGTTTTCGGGGTAGTCGGAGGGTAAGGAAGTGCAGTGACCAAAATACTTTTTATTGTGGAACTTTATTATTGGCTCAACTGCGGACCAGCGACAAATATTGTACCAAGTTGACATGTCGTAACATAATCGGGATGTGTCAATGAACTCTTCGTTGTCCAACGATGGAATTCATCTGCGCCGAGCATATCATCAATCGGCCGAATCTTATGTCGATACGCGCCGATGTTCTACCGTGAAGGGCCGCGGAGGACAAACCGGTGCGACCCCTCGGCGATGTTACAGTAAGCGAATCGGCCACGTATGGTGATGAATTAACTTGGTACCATTCGTGAAACATTGAGCAACTTGACCCGGCGCCAGTTCGCAGCCTTCCGACACGATTCCTTCTTAGGTGTAAAGCCTTACACGGTCAGGGAGGTTGGAAAATGGTATGATGAAGTTTCGGGCAGACACTGGCATGTGACGGACTTCCAAGGGTCTTCGACAAAGACAGTCGCATGAAACCATTCAGTCACAGTCGCTTTGGCAATTGCAATGATAGTATCCCCGCCGAAAAGTCTGCCTCCGTGATGGATCTTGTAATTCTCTCGCCACAACCATTCCGGGAAAGACTACTCAGTAGTCCTAGATAGGGTAGTATCTGTATGATGGGGTTCTCCTTGGTCATTACCACGAGCTCGTCGGGGCATGTGGTACGCAAAGTCATGAGGTTCGCTATGTCATATTATGTTGTCGTCTATCGCGGCGACCTGAGGCAGGTTATCGGTCAGTCGCCTGACAAAATATGATGAGCTTGAGCCCGCGGTCTGTCATGATGGTGGCTCAAAAGTTGTGGCTCAAAAGTTGCAGTAGATTCTCGGACCGGATCGCCGATACGGTCCTGAGTGGCGGTGCAGCCTGGCCGTCTCACCTCAACACATTTAGTTCAGGCTGCTCCTCAGGTAAGTCATTTGCATCGCATCCTGTCTCAGGCTCTTTCTCATCCCGCACTTAACCTATCCTAGTGTGACAGTGGAAATGAATGTCCTGTCTCATTTCGGAGAGCTTGATGAACTGATCCAAATCATTTACCAAGGTTTTCATCGATTTATCGTCCTGTCTGCAGTTAGCGAGTCTTCCTGGACTGTATACATCGGATTGAAGGGACCCGAAGGGAGATGGTGGCGCGGATCATGGTCAGAACGAGATATCACGCAGTTTGTCGTTCGTCCAGCAGTTCATTTCCGGTGTTTGATTGGCAACCTCCGATGCGTTGATGCGGCTACTCTCTCTCAGGGTTCAAGGCGGAGCTCCCAAATCCTGGAAAGCTTCACTCACAACCTGTCCGAGGCATTTGTGAACGGTGAGCTATGCATCGGCGACTGGACACCCGACCAAGACGCAAAGATAAACGTGAATTTGGACTTGACTTTTGGTCTCATGCATCTGACCATCGCGCCTAGCTCACGTTGGGGCCTACGTCGAAAAAACCGGTTCACATTCCCCTGGTCGAATTGTCCGCCAAGGAGGCGGCGTCGCATGCGACAACCATCTTCAGTGCAGTATGAAACAAGTATTCATTGTCCATTCTTGAGCATTGGTGACGATTGGCCAAGATTGCCCTCCAAGCACAATCCCGCAAATGTCACCTGCACCCACCTGCGTTTTCTGCCCAAGCTGCTGGGCCATCCCGCGGGTCAGGTGCGTGGGATAGATCGCAGAGGCGTTTCAGGGATAAAGCCTTGCATTTCTTGAAGCCACTCATGTATACTCTCCTCCGAAGAGTGTGCACATCCCTGAACTGGTAGCACCGCTTCAAGCTGAAGACGAACCTGAATCTGCCCAACGGAAAATCAAGTCATTGGAAGAAGAACTTGCGCATGTCAAGGCAGCGAAAAAGGCCAAATCGAAATCTCCTTCAAGCGAGGCTGGGCCGAGTACGTTCCCGAGCCTGCACGCCGATTTGCCCGCTGACCTCCACGTGACTTCCAAGCAGCGCCTTCTGCATCTACTCGGCGACCGAAAGGAGCGTCGTTAGCTAATCCTCACAAAAAAGCACGCAAATATCAAGCAGTCGAGTTTGAGAGCGACAACGACTAGCTGCTAGCATCAACAGTTCACATTCATGGCTATATTTATTCACCGGTTTGAAACTGCTCATGCATAACTGCTCCTGCGGCGGCGAATTGATCACGTTGGAAATGCGTTTTCACGATTTCTACGGTACGATTTTTGATAATTAAAAATGTATGATCCATTGCCAGTGTCTAGCCTGGGTTGTGAATACGAGCCTGTCGACCGACTGACTCCTGGTCTATAGCCGAGGTAGTCTACATACTTATCTGACGGACGATCGAAATAGGAATAGCTCGTCCTCTTGGCCGCATCCGTCCTCCACTCACAGCTGACGAATGGCGTACGAAAGTAATAACGTTATATACTGTCTTTCAGACACGAATGTACTTAATTTCATCAGCGGAGCAGCGTCGTATAAAAGACCGCTCAACAGCTCTCCCGAACTCGAGAGCTGCCAATCTGATTGGCCGGTGAGTGTGTAAGCGATCTCAAAGTGGAATCTTACAGCACGTGAGCTAATAAGTTAGTAAAACACCTAACCAAACGCAGACTTATTGAGGCTTATCCGCTGGCTGGGTTTTGCTGATAGGCTTCTAGTCTGAGAATTTGTTACATTATGTATTTAATACAAGTGGGGTTCTCTTAGTCGGCTAGGCCTAAAAGGTAGTTCAATCTATCTACGATAGCGAAAAATGGTGGGGAGTATAAGTAAAGCTCGTTGGGCTACCCTGTGTCCTGTCCGAGCCGAGACTATACCGAATACTAGTTTGTTCTGTCCAAGACTGTACCGAAATAGGATAGATGTTACAGCTTTTATAGCCATCAATTACACGTTTGCAAAAACGACTGCGTCGTTCCTTCACTGAGACCCCGCTTTCTTCCCCAATACCCTTGACCTGAAACCACCATGTCCTACATTCCCCAAACTTTACCTACACAAGGAGATACCACCGCTAATGCATTTAGCGTAGAGGCCATGTTCGCGCAGATATTGGGTGCGGTACAAAAATCGGTGAGCTGTCAGTTTTGCTGGGTCAAAGAACCCTCGTCTTTAACAAAGGCAATCGTAGCAAGCCGAGATCTCCGAACTTCGCCAAGAATGCACAGACCTGAGACTCGCCAATGCGAGTCTCGAGAGACAAGTCAAAGAGAACTTGAATGTATGTCCATTTCGGGCCCAACTGTGATTCCGCCGACTGAACACCCCTCTGACAGCAGAACTACATCATCAATGGAAGCCGTAGGGCTTCCACACCTGGTTCTGTGAC
This sequence comes from Boletus sp. MG55, assembly GCA_003313885.1. NCBI lineage: Eukaryota > Fungi > Basidiomycota > Agaricomycetes > Boletales > Boletaceae > Boletus > Boletus sp. MG55. Next base: position 1,321 of record QGOI01015655.1, on the reverse strand, counting down.
GCCCATCCTCGGAAGTCCTCAACTCCGTGCAAAGTCCCCGTTCCTTTCTCCTCATAACATTCCCGCCCTCTCCGCAGTTCCCCCTTCTTTTCTCGCCCCTTCCCCGCTCGGAGACAACGGTGTAACTTCCGTCTCATATGCACAACGCGACATTCCAGGATTTTATGTCGTTATTCCTGCGGGAGGGGCTGGTACTCGTCTCTGGCCATTATCCCGGGAGGAACACCCCAAGTTTCTCTTGGACCTTACTTTGAAAGGAAGGTCTCTGATTCAAGCCACATGGGATCGGTTGTTACCCCTTTCTTCTGCGCAACGTTTGACAGTCGTCGCTGGACCAGCACACCTAAAGTCCATCTATGAACAACTTCCCGATCTTCTTCCTCACAACCTCTTTTGTGAGCCTGGGCCAAAAGATTCTATGGCTGCTATCGGTCTCGCGGCCGCCGTCCTTGCACAGAGAGACCCAGACGCTATAATTGGATCCTTTGCCGCCGACCACATGATCTCTGGTGATGATGCGTTCCTTTCGGCAATCGCTGAGGCAGTGGAAGTGGCGAAGACGGGCTATCTCGTAACTATCGGCATTGCGCCATCTCACCCATCCACTGGGTTCGGTTACATTCGTCTCGGTGATAAGCTGGATATAAAGCAGGCTCCGAATGCGAGACTCGTGTCAAGCTTCAAAGAGAAACCAGACGCTCGCACCGCTGCTGCCTACATTGGCACGGGTAACTATCGATGGAATGCCGGCATGTTTGTGACGAAAGCAACTGTGCTCATGAACCTTCTGAAGGATTACAAGCCTGATATATACGACGGGCTTCAAAAGATCGCTAGCGCTTGGACGGACGAAGAAAAGCGTGAAGCAACGTTAGACGAAGTGTGGCCTGGTCTCGAGAAAATTCCTATTGATAACGCTGTTGCGGAACCTGCTGCTGCCGAGGGCAAGGTCGCCGTCGTACCTGCGACTTTCGGTAAGTTCCGTGGGCTTTGACGGATCAAAGGGTACTTCTCTGATGTGACTTCTATTAGGCTGGGATGATGTTGGAGACTTCTCTTCTCTCGCAGATCTTATTCCTGCGGACACCAATCAACCTCGCATCCTCGGTGATAGTAGCTTGGGTGTGTTTTTTTTGCTTCGTATCTGATCATCGATGCTAATGCTGTTCTTCTGCAGTTCTCACCGAGCAGGCTGCTGGTGGGATCGTTGTTCCAGGGTCTGGACGGCTGATCACCTGTCTTGGAGTCGATGATCTGGTTATCGTTGACATGCCAGACACTCTTCTCGTGACGACGCGCGCGCGCTCTCAGGAAGTAAAAC
>QGOI01015622.1:0-23746 GCA_003313885.1 Boletus sp. MG55 | reverse complement strand
CGACCGTAGCGACCGCAGCCAATGTTTCCGCAAATGAGACATATCCAGAGATTTGTTGTAGACGGGCAGTCGGCACAGGTTGAAATGGATGGCGTGGCTGCGTTAGCAAATGGAATGGCACGTGAACGCGATGTCGCGGGATGAGAGGACAGCAGCGTCTGAGAGTACCGACAGACAGGACACCTATAAATAAACCGTGAATTCACTTGAGGAACGTGCCGAGATAGTGGACGAACCGGCTATCTCCCCATTTGCTGAGGCACATGCAGTGGAATGTATGAGAGCAAGGAACGGTAATCAGACCCGTGACCGCGGCATCCATTCTCTCGAGGCACACCGGACATGTTGGAAGTTCGTACGTCAGAGACTGTGGGGAGCCCAAACGAGATATCGCGGCGGACACAGAATCGTCTGTATCAATCTCCACAGATAAAACGCGTACAACATGACACGTCTCAGGCTGGAAACAGCCTTAAAATGGCTCACCACAAAGGCATCGACAATGTACTCACGTCCATCGAATTGAACGGCTTCCCATTATAAGCTTCTACAAATTCCGTCGCTTCTTCCGATCGTCGAAATCTGATGAGAGCCATTGAACGATTGGGCATAGAGTCCCTACAAGGAACATTCTAAGCTGAATGCGATGGCACAGCAAGGACACTGACCGAACCAAACGAAGATGAGCCATTCCTTCTGCGGCGGGTGCCACGAATGCAAGAAAATCCGAGGGTGTCATCCACGCCGGAACAGCGAGAACCCCTAGAATGACTGCATCATCAAGGTTCACTTCTGTTGCCGGGGGGGTAGATGCTAGCTTGTCAGCATCTGGCCGCCCATCACAGTCGCGGTAGACATGCACAACCCCTTCTGGCAAGTTGGTGGAACCAGACTTGGTACGAGAGTGTGGAACGAAAGTTGCTGTAGCAGGCCCTATCATCAAAATATTCTGAGCTTGGTCCGACAGGGTCATCAACGATGACGCGTACCTCTGACGCTCTCATTCGTTTTACTAGCATAGACGGACATGTTCTCGAAATCAATCCAGTCCAGTCGGATGGGGCCAAATCTGTAGTCTTTGTGGACAGGATTGAATATTGCGTTCTTTCTCGAGGTTGGCTTCGCAGACTGAGATGGGAGATGCTCGAACACTGATTTCGGCAGGAAAGTATCAACAACGGGCGGGTGTGATTGAGATTTCTCTGTTTTTTTCTGCACGACAATTCGTACGTGATAGCCGCGCATTATCATGTTGCGGGATGGTGGAGCATGCTGTAGGCGAGTTGAACCAGGGGCTAACACCTGAGCCCATCGCGGAAATACCCATTTTGACCCAGACAATAACGATGCACAGTGGTGCTTTCCCTGCCAATACAAACTTTTGCAGACTTTGTGACGCGTTTCTCATCGGGAAGGGTGAGGACGGTATCATAACGGTGAATGGCATGGCGTTGCTGGATGGTATTGCCAACGATCTTGCGCGGGATCAAGTTCTCAGGTATGTACACACAATACACATGGTCCAGCCGCTGACTTAGGGATAGGGTACAAATGGGCGCCGGTAACCCATCGATATGGCCCAGCCTCCACCGGGTATGGGATACGCTGGCTGGACAAGTCGCGCTTGATGAGGGCGATGCGCCAACTCGATCTCTCGTAACAAGTTTCGCGAGGTTCACTAGAAATCTTGTCGCAGCCGTACCGAGCAACCAACAGAATGCATTGTGAGCTCAGATAACCATTTCCCATGACAATAAGACCGATCCCGAGCCCCCAAGTGCGAGCGAACTTTCTCTGCGGCGCATCCTTCATGTTTATAGTTCCTGGTCAGCAACACAGGATCCCCAGTGTGAGCGAAATTTCTTCATAGAAATGCAGCAATTAATCCATATATATTCCGCACAGCATATCAGGCTACACGTATGTTGATACAGGCACTTTCAAACATGGTGACGTCAAACGATCGCCTGATGACCCGTCTATGGGAGACTTACCTGAATCTGCCCGAGGAACAAGTCGTGTTCATGTGAGTGCTGAGCTGAGTTTGGTCGCCATTAGGTTTCTCCCCTAATTATCTGAAGTCGACTGCTAGGCTCGCCAGATGCTCGAACAATTCTATCGCTCCTTGTACTCTTGGTCAACTGCATGCACGAGAGCAGCCACCGGCGGTACGCAATACATGCCGCTCTCTTTATCTCTAGTCTTATTATGCTCTCCCAAATAGGGGATTGCTTGCTGAAACACAAGTTGGTGCTAGAGTATGCATCGCACTCCTTGATCGTATGGTGACTCTATATGACGCAGAAGACTCTAGTGACGGAGGGCAGGCGTTCGACTATGGGTAACCGATTTCCACTACCCCGGATTGAGTGCTGAGCGACTTGGCTAGGTATCATCTATTTGCGCACTTATTCGACGGGGGATTTGCTCCGAAGTTGTATGCGAACTTGAAAGTGTACGTTTTCCTCCCTGCCCCTTTAAGCAATATTTGATCCACAATACTGGAAGTACGGGTGAAATAATTGCGCCCCACCAAACCACACTACTCAAGCTATTAGACTCGTACCTCCATTCCTCGCATTCGTCGACGGCACTCGTGGGGATGTGCCCTATGCTAACAGCATGCTTTTTCGAACTTTGCACGTTTTCCACCCAAGCAATCAGGAAATCGATCGGAACGGGGTCAGTAGACCAGGTGCCTGGACTCGATGGCGATTTGTCAGGTCAAGGTGGCTTCGACCTTCTCCTACCAAAGGCGTGCGAGGCACTTGTCCTAGTGACCCAGTGCCTCGTTAGCGCCATGATGGAGTTCGAAGAAGAGCGCGTAGGAAAGAACTCCAATGATGATTTGTCGCTGCTCATTCGAGGAGCGGTTTCACTACATGGTGAAGATATAGCAGCGTGCGCCATAGGCAAGTCCCATGTCAAACCTTACATGACAGTGTGGCTGGACTGGAGTACTGCAACAGAATTGCTGCGGCTTCTGGATGTTTTCCTCCCGCGCATCAATTTCGGGATGCCAGTCCAATCTTCCAAGACGGCCCAGAGTATTCCCGGGTCCACGGATCCAACCGGGTTTTCATACGTAAAACGTGATCTCGTGCGTCTACTGGGCGTCTTGTGTCACAGAGACAGAAAGATGCAAGATTCTATTCGCAATTGCGATGGTATCACCGTGGTCATGAACATGTGTGTCGTAGATGAGCGCAATCCCTGTGCGTCGCCCAATTTGCCACTCGGATCGTTCTGGAATAACGCAATTGTTAGATCTGCGTGAACACGCTATATTCACACTTCACAATCTCCTCGAGGGTAACGAAGAGAATCAAAAAGTGGTAAATAGTATTCAACCTTCTGAAAGGTGGGACCAAGATGGGATGTTACAGAGGTAACAGTTGAGTACAGCGTACATGTAAATGACAACCTACATGATGCGTGAACGAAGTAACAATCAAATGTTCTACTCCTCTTCATCCTCTTCAAAGGTTAACGTTCTCTTCGTTTTTCGCGTTCCTGAGCCTGCCTTCCGCACCCTATGCTCTTCGTCGTCGTCCTCACTCTCCACATCCATATCATGGCCATCCTCGTCGCCCAAGGACTCGTGGTTCTTTCTCTTTTGCTCCTCCTGCTGTTGATCAATTTTTGCGTCCAAGCGATCCAAAGGATCCTCTTCTTCTTCTTCACGGCGACGTCGCTTTTTGCCCAAACCTTCACCAAACCCTCCATCTTCGTCCGACTCATCAGCGACAACGAAGTCATCTTCCTGATACTCCCCACCCTTGCGCGCCTCTGCCTTTCGTTTGCCAGCAGATTCATCATCATCCTCGGAGCCTTCATACTCTGGCCCTTCATCGTCTGTCCAAACATCGTGAGCTGAACGCTTCCTTTGGCTAGAACTCCGTTTTCTGCGCGCTCCGAGTCCTGCATCGTCCGTTTTCTTTCTGGATTTCCTGGCAGAAAGCTTTAGTAGCTCCTGTTTTTCTCGTTCGGGGTCCATAGTTGGTTCAGGGGCCATGCGCAATCGCGCGACCTTGTTATGTTTTTGGCCAACCGCACGGACTAGCATGCGATGTGTTTCAGACTGCATACCAGTCGGTCGTAAAGTCATGTAACCAGTGATGACCGCTTCTGCCTGGAGGACCTCCGACCTCTTGTGCTGTGCAACAAGATACGTCAAACCTCGAGATTTCAAACCGGATGGCTGCGATGCAGAGGGGGTGCTCTGAGACGCTGATTGTGACCCTCCAATAGATTGGCGAACAACGCCGCCTGAAGTGTCGATAGTCTGGTTGATGTCAAAAAGCTCTTTGCCTAGCCGGAGACTCAAGGAACCATCAGACCAACGAATGATCCGACTGTTTGATTGGCGTTTCTGCAGTTTACATTTTTAAAAAAGTGTTAATATTCGTAGACAGGCACTCACATCCTGGCCAAATTCGTCCTTGATCCACCTCCACCGCACGGTATTTTCCACCTTCAGCTTTATGGACATGCTTTTCTCGCGAATACTTTCATTTGCGTGAGAGTCTTCTTCGTCTTGTTCCGGCCCCACATAGGTGTCAGGGTGAAATGGCTTTGAGTCCACTTTAACGAAATTAGGTACGCGAATTACCCAGTGCTAGGACAATAGTGAGTGCCGTGCCATATGACAGAGGGAAACCTTTTACATCACCATCGGAGGTCCTGGGGATTGGAATGTTCGGTATGGAAACGTTGGCTTCCTGGATCTCTGGTACAACGGGAACGGGTTCGTCATTTTCCATATACTCCAACGCCCTTCGACGATCCTTTTCCGCTTGCGAAAGTTCATCAGAATCGTAGCCCGATTCTGCAGGTGTAGCGGCTAGGCTACTGTATACATGTAGTATGAGCACCAGGAAATGTATTATTTGTGGGGCGGGTTTGAAAACGCACGTCTCAGATTTGACCTGTCTGGACTCGTCCCCTTCTGCCTCTTGATCAAAAAGGTCGTCCATTGCCTCGTCCCCAACATCCCGGTGCACCACAGCCTGTCCTGGGGTAGGGTTTGGTTCCGTTTTGACTTCCAGCTCACTGCCTAAGGTTTCCATGTCAACATCTTGGTCGTGAGTAACAGAGGACAGAGTTGAGGGGTAGCTGTGGTTGTAGCGCACGGGTTCCTCGAGCGCACCTGCTAGGGAAGACATGATTGGTGCCAGTCCGGGTAAGCCAGAAGATGAACAAGCCAAATTTGGCAGCGAGTAAAGCGGCCTAGCCACTACTCCAACTTGTCGTAACTTGCGCATACAGTTTTACTTTTTTCTTTTGCAAGTTCTCGAAGCAACCTCGCCCCTTCTCATGCCAGACTGACGTAGTGCATTAGTGCGGGTTCGCCCGATGCTATGCACCAGGTTCTGAGTACATTGATACCGCACCGATCGCCGGCGAGGCTGTTACGGTCTCTTTCCAGAATGACGATTTAGAACACGGCAAGTCTCTCAATAACTGACACACGAAAATGGGCTCAAACCTCGGAATTGCGATATTAGTCGGCATGCAACATATATCTACTGGTAGTGCAAGGGGTATCGTAATCTCCATCAGGTTGTATGATATTATCATTAGCTCTTTGTGAGCGCTCGCCGGTTTCAAGCTTCACGCGCCGTAACTGCTTTATCACAGCAACATGCTGTGGATCATGCACCAGTCTATGCACGAGCGGTTACGCATATAAATCCGTACCCGGCTGAACCTGTCACTGTTGACTAACCATCATGGACGGGGATTTGAGCCTTTGGCCAGAGCCGTACTCTAGTCTCTATAGCTCGATGGTTACTAACGATCACGATGTGGAATCTGGCAACATCGAATACGACATGTATTATCCCTCTCTGACCACGGGTCTCGCAGACGTCGTAGGTTTCATACCCTCCCCAGTGAGTATAAATTTCATCCAAGCGTAGCGATCGCTGAGCAGTCATGTAGATGCCAACCAACTTTATTCACGTAGCTCCTTTCAGTGACGCGTCTTATGCTCAGAACACCCTATATCCTTCTCCGGGCCATGTCACGGTGTCAACCAGCCAACGGCAGCAAGCCAACGGCCAACTTCACATTAATACCCAACTGAGCCCCTACCAAATCGGCGATTCAGAGAGCTCTACTACGTCGACCTCATCTTTCCCTGCAGTATTACAGACACCCTACTCTCAATTATACCCCGGTCTGCAGCCATCCGTCCACAATTCTTCGCCCCATTCAGCTTCGGTAGAAAATGGAATGTTGATGCCGGTATGTGTGCGAGATATTCAGGATGATTGTTTCTGATTGTTTCTGGTTTATAGGAATCGGAGAAGATGTCGCCTTTCCCAGCGTCACCCTTGTCGCATTACTCGCCAAGCTTTGAAGGGGATATACTTGATGATCGTTTTTCGCCCCTTCCCATGGACACCGTAATTTTCTTCGTCTGATGTTATGGGCAACAATTAATACTGGTGTCAGGACGTAGTGACGCAGGTGCAGATGCCTCACATCCTTGAGTGGAAAAGGGTACTCGAGCACTGCGGGACAAATGACTTCGTCCCTCAGACGGTTTATCAACCGTATACCGAAGCCGACAGGAAGCGGTACATCCGAGACGTGGAATTGCAAGAAACTATCTTCTTCCACTCGGAGGATTCGTCCGATTTTGGCATATCCCTTGATGATGCCCTAAAACAAAGACTTAGACACCTGAAAGACAAAGATGATCGTATGTTTGTTGGTTGTGGACCTTCTGTGTCAATCCGCATCCAGGTATGTATGTGGGCACTTTATCAACTCACTGAGTAACATATTTCTCCAGTGGCCCGGCTACGCACCATGGTCAAAACAGATTCCGACAATGGACTTCAAGACCCCCAAGGGCCATATCACCAGAGCTAAGCTTGCGAAGAATATCGCGACTTGTGTCCGGCGTTTTGCAGATGTAGGTGAAATCCAATGCCTGTAAATTCGGTTTTCGTTGACGTGAGTTCTAGGTTGTGCAAGCCAAGCCTATGGAGGCGGAATCCGATAGAAGATGGAAAATCGGAAAACGACATATTAGGGTAGAGGATCTTATCCTAGTATCGCTCCACCACGTATCGAAAGGGAGTTGGCAACCTCAACTTCGCCTCCGCAGTCCTCCAATCCCCACAAATTCTTATCTATGGGACGAGTCTCTTCCATCGAATCCTACATCGTGATCATCGTTCCATGGAGCAATCACCGGAAGATTGAACGTCCCCTTTTCAGATCTACAATGAACTTAACTCGGTTTCTTGGTGGTTCCTGTTATGATGTACTATATCCTCGACGGCGCGTTCCTGGATAGCGGCCTATTCTCTCTTCTGTTTCTTGGGTAGTGTGCCTCGGACTTTGTCGGTGTCCCTGATCTTAGTGATAATAAAGATTCTTGTAGTAGCACACTTGAGAACTATAGACAGCGAGGACTACTACGTCCTGAATGTAGGCTACAAAAGTCCTCTTGCTAATATCTGGAGATTTCACCAGCGACTCTCTTCAGTTGATCAAGCCTGGCACGAGAATTCTCGTGAGAGTCGCTTTCTGCCTCTGATGGCAGAGCTTCTTACCACTTCAAGTGCATCAGACCGATGCGTATTTTGCACCGCACAGCGCTACCCCTAAGCGTCGGCGGCGTTGGGAGAATATTAATCATTTTTCCCGTCCTTTCTCCGAGGAATAATGATGGCGTCCACCAAGTCACATGCTCCTCGAATCCCTCGGATCGGACACGCTTTCCGGAGATGCGGCTTGTCGGTAATCTTGTACAGCATATCGTAGTACAATCCTTTCGCACACCTAGTACAACACCTTTCACGTAGAACTGTCGGGTACTACGTGGTTATGTAAATTCCTACTAATTCGGAATATAAATTCAACATTTCATCCGTCTTCAATCGGCGCCAGCGCATACAATTCCAAGGGAGACTCGGATACACCAGAATATTGGTAACAAGGCACTCTCTACAGCATGCGATCTCGTCCCGTGTTGACAAAACTGAGAACGCCGCGTGTGAGGGAGAGGGAGGACAGGATTTAAATTATAATTCACAGCTTTCATTGGTCAACGTATGGTTAGACCATTTCGAGTCCTATAATATTGCCCTATCTTGGTAGGTGGACGTAGCAACGATGCTAAACCCAGAGTAGTAGGTCAGCGTTAGCATCGTCTCGTTCCGGTATCGGTGCGAAGATGACCAGTTACCGGTTACCGGTTTACCCTTGAGCCGGCAAGATAAGGCGCCAACCGATTAGTAAGTGGCTTTGGTTGCCTTTTGAAGTAGCCGAACTCGAGAGCTCGAGACTCGATGTTTATTCTCTGGCAATATAGCCCATTCGATCCTGATGTGGCTTTCCGGCGTGCGTATCCTGTATGACACCGAGATCTGCCAGGATAGTCATGGCATGATCATACGCTTGACCTTCGAATATGGATACCGCCAAGCTGTGGTCGGATTGTCTTGAATGCGACTCCTGATAATCAGAATAGTACATCTCGGCTCAACTGGTCGACAGTGCTTGTGAGTAGCTGTGTCCCACGCGCCAGGTAATATACGTGTTGGTGTTGATTCGAACGTTTGCTGTAGAACTGCGAACGGCGCAAGGTGTCCACACATTTTGTTAACAATTCTACTAGTCAGCTCATGATCGGAGATGGCAAAAAGCTGCCAAATCGCTTCATTCACCTGCGAATCGTTTTGAACGCGATAGCAAATCCGTGTCCATCCATGCCGCCATGGAAAACTAGTCGTATCGGACGATACAATGAGCCCCCGACTCGAGGACGGTGACATGGAATCGGACACAGGAAGTCAACTTTGTATCATTTCGTCATCCGCACGACGTACGTCCAACTTGAAATTATGGGTATCAGCCAAATTCGGAAGTTTGATCGAACGTCGAATTGGAACTAGGAATCTCCTTCTGGGCGGACATGTGCCACTCGGCATTTCCGTGCACTCGGGATGAAGAGTATTCCCAGTTAATGAGTCATGGCTCCTGCGCCCTGTATTACTGTTCTGCGTAACTGGGATGAAGATGTGTGCCAGAGACAGCCTTTCCGGTTCCATTTTAACCAAGATATAAGGATTTGTGTTGGCTTTACTTCCTCCTCTCCTCCCTTCTTGGCCTGCTCAGATTCCTCCTCTTTCATTGCTCTTCCATCTACTCTTTCTCATGCGTAACAACACCTCGGACGTAACACACCAACCGATCTCGAGCACGGTTCAGCCCTCATTGGATCCCAATGCCGAGTCATTTCCTGGGATAACAGCGTTGGCACAATCATGTCTACAGGTACTAGGTTGCATGAGATTTCCTTTCAATCAGCATTGATGCATGCGTCACAGAATTCATATACCTCGAGCAACTGTTTCTATCCCCAGCTAGTCCTTCATCCATTGAACACTCATACGAGTATTGGGGTAATCCCTGGTGACATTCACATGCAGAATATCACCCCCGAATGGCCCGCGCCAGCTACGGGACAATATCCATTTCATAAACCCTCTGCACTGAACGAAGTCGCAGTTCCATGCTGGAGTGAAATGTATGAGGGTGGCCTCGTCAAGCAACACTACCCTGCCTTCGTGGTGCCGACCATGCCCCAGATCGAGCTGCTAGGGACTGAGGTTAGCCTGAACAAAGTTCATCTTGTGGGGTACTAACTTCAGTACTTCTCTAGATCTTGCACAATCAATCGAGAGTTTCCCCACTCTCCGACCCACTCTCACCAGGGGGGCTCTATTTCTCTCTAGAAAGCACGTCAGAACCTTCGCCGCAAGTGAGACTGTCCATATTAGTATCCAAAAGGGCCACCATTTACAACATTGTAGGCAGGTAGTCAAAGCTCCTCCCAGGAATGTTACACCCTGTGGAAGCAAATTCTCGTGGATGCTATCGTCGTCACTGGGTCCAACAAATTCGTGCCGCAAACATTGTACAAGCCCTTCACAGAGGCTGACAAGGAGCGGTACCTTGAGCGAGTCTCTCTCTCGGCGCCGATCATCTTTGTGACAAAGGAGCCCCTTGAGTGGGGCATCTCACTCGAGGACATCCGCAAGGGAAAGATGCAACGGCTCGTGGATAAAGACGTCCCTGTTCTGCAGGATTGTGGACCATCAGTGTCTATCAGGATCAATGTGAGCCTTGAGCAACCATCCAGTGAAATGTGCTGACCAATGTTCACCAGTGGCCTGGATATTCCTCCTTCAAACGTCAAATATCTTCGCGAAATTGGCGTAAGACAAAAGGTCCTATTACGAAAGAAAAGCTCGCCCGAAGTTTAGCAAAGACAACTGGTCAATTCATCGAGGTAGGTTAATCTCACAAAGATATATACAAAGATATATACAAACCAAGGCTTGATGTTTTAACGGATTTACTAGAAAATGTCGAACAAACCATTGGAAGTCGGTGCTGGGAGGAGTTGGAAAGTGGGAACACAGTATATCAGGATTGAAGATCTGATTCTAGTCAGCCTTCACCACGTTAGCAAGGGAAGCTGGCAACCACAATTCCGCCTACGGCGCAATATAGTATGACTCCACCTTGACAAATCGAATACCTTCAGTCTATGCAGAGCACTACCAATAACTATACAATCATTGCTTTTCCATGGACTGAATTCGCTGAATGATGTTTGCGCTACCAAACCTATCCCGCTGTCATCGTCATCCCTTGGGGCCACCACAATGTTAACCTATCATACAAAACTAAACAAGCATCATTCAAACATTCATCCCCAAAAGGGCAGTCACCGGGGTCGCTAGATACGAGTCGAATAAAGGGGCTTTGCTTCAGAACTCATCTCCAAGATAACAAGATGCGGGATTCGGAATCACTTCCTTCGAACAAGGACACGAAGTGAAGAGAAGCCCAAGTGAAGTTGTTGAAGTATCGCCGCATGTTCAATAATCCTTATATAAATCATGATACGGGTGTCCCTTTGTTATGTGCGTGCGAACGCACTTGTTCTCTTGAACGGCGTCGGTGACCAACTTACAAGCACACATGTAACATTCAATGGCCTATTCTTGTAGAGGCCAACATCGTACTTGGATATAATAGGCAATTTGTTTATTGTTCGATGGACCTTCGTGTTGTCCTCTCGTCAATGAGGAACAATAGCACTCTTTAGCAGACCAGCCATAAAACTTGGAATCTGGGGCGGGGCAGACCATCATTACGACTTCCCAAGCCTTTCAAGACGCTCTTTGGTCGCTCCTTCTTCTCTGATCCCCAATCTACTCTGCTGTATCAACTATCTGAACCTTCACTGTATCAATTATCCGTCTCTTCGCTATCATGAACCACGGCACAGTCGCTATCGCCATCGTTCAACACCAGGTGACGATCGTTCAAGGTGAGATGCGCTTCCAGACGTCACACGAGTGGATCGTTTCCTGACCAGATTCTCAAGCTGCACGGTCCCACAGTCGTCGCGATCACTGGCTCGACGTGTACACCTACACTCCGTTCGGGGAACACCTCTTTCTGGCGTCGCCAGTTCCGCAAGCGCGCATCGCGCCGTCTGACTTGCTCGTCGTCTTCCCGTTTCGTACCCCCACTTCGGACATGATCGAACTTCCTGCTCAACCCTATCAGGAGTACCTCGAGCTGGGTGCAAAGCACCAGCTCAAACACGAGAGCTTGTGGCGTCGTTGGAAAGCCAGGTTACACTGAGCGCCAAAGCTTCAGTCGATGAACGACCATTCGTGTAGTTGGTTTGGGCGTCACTCCAAGAGTGCTGCGATTTTCCTCATGCTTTTATGCTTTATCGATATATGCCATGATTATGGATACCCACTTGTAGCACAATGTAGCCCTAGATTTGGTCTCCTACCTGTATCTTTACTTTCGTTTATGTATCGAATAGATTTTCTTGTTGATCTACAGCCGAGAGTTTTTGTTATATTGTGGAGCCTTGCCCGATCAAACCAATTTAAACGTGATGATACCTGTCGCATTGACCGCGTGCCGCAAACAACAGAAAAGCATGAGATTGTAACAGGACAACAAGGTTGGATATCGAGCCACCAATAAGATGAAAACACTGGATAATAAAATAAGTTACTCGTCATGCAGCTGGTGTAGCATTCGGGTCCCTGTAGACCTAAAAGAAAAAAGGTCAGCTCTGCGAATCGGAGGGGATGTAGTTTGGGCTAGATAAACATACCTTCAGGCTCCATATATCTGCGACCCTGTCCACTCCCTGTGATTCTGGAGATGCTTCGTCGCCACCATCGTCGTCAGGGGTACTACTCGACGACGCTTGCAGCTTCAATCCTTGCTCGTTTGCCAAATGTAGCAAGCAAATGAAGCAGAAGCTTGTGCTAATATCCTCCATCTTGTCTTTCGGATAGGACCTTTGGAGGCCAGATATTACTTGATTGAACTGCCGTCCCTCTGAAGGATCGGTCACGGATTGATCATCGGCGTCCTGAAAAGGGTTTAACCAGGATCGGGACGGATATCATAAGAGAGAGCTGTCACCATCTCTTCGTCGTCTTGCTCCGCCTTCGGAGATACTTTGATATCCAGCCCTTTCCAAATATTTTCCTTCAGTTTCCGGACATCCACACGCTTTGCGCGTTTAGCATACTTGACGGATTCGGGTCGGACACGACGAGTCACGCTTTGTGTTGCTGCTAATAGGTCCTGTTCTCCAGCGTCCTCCGTCACGACGCCATCGCCATCGACGTCACCTTCATACAGGTCGTCGAATGCAGGACCGTCATCATCGTCATTGAAAAACTGTGTATTAAATGGCGCTGGTGCATCACCGCCTGAGATGCGAATCAGAATTGTGGTTGAATTGATATTGCAAAGGCTTACTCTCGTCGCCTTCCTCTTGAGCTAGGCGGCCCGCTGCTTGGTCGGCAGCTGCCTGGGCCCAGAAATTCTCGTCGACTTCGCCATCTCCGGCTTCATTAAAGCGAACTCTTTGTCCTCGCATTTTCAGCTTCGAAGATGGGAGTGAAAGTGAGTATTGGTTGGAATTGAGGCGATGATATACATACAGAAAACTTAGGCTTCAGGAATAGCGTCACGAGTTGTCTGCTGGAGAAATGCATATCATCCGGAAGCGTATGTATATCCCGTTTCTCTTCTTTTGCCTTCTTGCCTCGTCCGCCTTTCTTGGAAGTCGATTTAACCGTTCCGTAGTTTGGCAGGGCGATACCAGCCCCACGAGTCACAGGAGCGAAGAGTTCGTTTGACAACGTTCTAACGTCCTTTTCGGATGGCGTCAGGAAATCAATCCTAAAGGCCTCTTTCTTCTCCCGCCGCGGCTTCGAAGCAGCTGCCTCAGGTGCATCCGCTGGGAACCAATGTGTTAATGACAAGAAACGACATTTATCACTGCTCACGTTTCCGTATGACTTTGCGCAACTTCCAGTGTTCGGGGCCAGCCCAGTTCTTCATGATATTCTGGTCAAAGTATCCCATAATGCCACTGTCGCCATCGGCATCTGTCATGGCCATGACAAGATCCCGCTCGGTTGGTATTCGACGCGGATCAAACGGCACGAAAGCTCCGGGCCGCAATGCTTGACCCTGGTGGGCGTCAGCATCAGGAGAGCCATCGTGTCCACTTCCATAATCATCGCCACCGAATGCACCACCACCTGAGTACTCATCGTCTACGGCTTGGTCTCCCTGGAAAAAGTCCTCGGTTTGAGGGAAACCCCCGCCATCAACGTCCATGACATTGTTGTTGCCAAATGCGCCGAACCCTGTTCCGTCCCCGTCGTCGTCTTCCTCATCAGCGCGGGTATCGTCCCGATAGAGAGTGGTGTCGTTGAACGTGATGTTATCATGGGTGAACGAGAAATCCGCCAAGGAGTGTGCGATGGCTTTCTCTTCCACAATATCCAGGTCAGGGAAGAAATGACCTATCACTTGCATTTTAGTGGGATACTCGTGAAGGATTCACACTAGTCACCAACTTCTTAGATAGCTCAGATCAACGTCTTCTTCGGGCTCAAGTATTGGCTCCTCTTCGTCTACCACCTTAGCCATGGAATCGCTCGCATCGAAAACAATGCGCAGACCGCCATCAGCTCCGACACCTATCCCGAGGTGATTCATTAGAAGCCCATGCGCGCCGCCTTCGTCAAAGTCAGCGCAGGTCTTTTTAAACAGTGGGTCAACACGAAATTCAAGGTCCAATTTTTTGCTCCGAAGTTGACTGGGATCCTTGGCAAGAGTCGAGTCAGGTCGATGTGTTTTCTTCTTCTTCCTCGGTTGGGAGGCATCCTGGCCATCAGGATTGTCGGAGGCAGCTTCGTCTTCTGCTTCGCCTGCTGCCACATTCTCGTTAGCAAGATTGCTGAGCAGCTTTCCAGTCTCGGTGCCGACGCTGTCAACGCGACTGGTCCAAATTTTGACACAGCCGTCAAGCGTACATGAGGCACGTTGAAAATTGATCGAATTATCTGTATTATTTCGGAGGAGAGACATGTCGTGGAAGTAGTCAATGAGGGCGAAATTCCATGAGTTCGCTGCGTTTATTTTCTAGCAGACAGTGAACAAGCAGCCCAGTCGAGGACGTGTCACATACATTATCTGTGGCCATCTTCATCCACTCTTCGAAATTCGAGTTCATGACATCCAAAGGCACATTGATGACGGGGGGAGGGACCGCTGAATTGAGTTGCTGCTGCTGCTTCTGCTTCGCTAGTGCAGCTCTCGAGTTCTCTCCAGTGTCCATCCTGTCGCTGGACGAGGGACCTGCTTCCGCGTTGTCAATAACAGCTGGCTTAACACTCTTTCTCCGCCGCCGTTTCTCGGCTGCGTCATCATTGACGTTGACCGTTCTCAACGGGACGCGACCAAGATCCGAGGTGAAACTGGCGTCCGGATCGAGTCCATGGGCGTCGCTGATGCGCTTCTTGCTACCTTGGCGATGATTTGGCCTGGGAGTGTCTGGCTCTGTGTCGTCGCTGTCGTGTTCAACGATGCGGGCGTGTTTTGATGGAGCCATGTCTCCCTCGTCGCTGTCTTCAACAAAGAGATGGTAATTACAACGCACGTGATTCACGCGCAACGCGTCAGGTCACGCGCCACACTCGCACTCCTTACAAATTCGCGACGCTAGGAAATAATTTGTGGTCATGTTGCTTGAGACGAGACAGGGGAAGGGTCGGTTTTTGGCAAGGTTTTGTTGGTGGTCGACGTGACTTGGCATCGATCACAGACGCGCCGTGGACGGTGACATTGAAGAGGTTCCTTCAGTGATCCAGCGTTGCTGCGTTCACTACCGAGCTCTCGCATCTCGTGGCTCAGGGTGAGTCGCTGCAATGCATTGACTCGATCCATCCTGTACTTACCCACATTATCAGGTAAAGTTATTGTGCAGCTGGGTGACATCATTAATCCCGACATGCTGTCGTCTGTCCTGGTCATTTTGCGTTCACATGGATCCATTGGTATGCATCGTGACGTTTGCATGTCTCACCTATACTCGACCCTCTATCAAACCCCCGTCCCATGATAGATCTGGTGTCATCGACCTCGACTCCAAACGAGCCTAGCCTCGTGCTAAGCTACGACGTCAGCAACTCACTGGCAGTGCTAAACAGATCTCATGAGATAGTTTTACTTCACATCCGTAATCTATGTCGTCGACAGTTGAGTCACATCCCTCTATCGTAGTAGCTTCAGCCGAGCCTCCGCTGCTCGCGCCCTTCGCTCTCGTTCCACTTTTGCCCTCATTTCTGGAGTCAGTCCAGCGATACCATCCGTGGAGCCAGACGAGCCCCCGAGTTTCTGCGCCCCGCTTGGGGACTCTTTCGCCTTCGGGGGCTCTTCGACGGGGATCACCACTTCTGAGCTGTCCTCCCGTTCCCGTTCTCGCGCTTCTCTCTCGCGCATCTTCTCCCTCAATCCCTTTCTCCTTTGCTTCTTCTTGTCGTCCCTCTCCTCTTCCTTCTCCTTGCTCAGCGCACTCGGTACGTGCGCAACGCCGAACCAATCCCACCAGTCAGGATGGTCTGCTGCACACCGTCGAAACACATCGCGCACCGCACGGGTTCGCGCCAGGTCGTATGCCGTCCGCCGAGACCCAGCAGGAGGCACCTCCACATCAGACGCATCCGACTCGATCCCACCTTCCTTTTGCCACGCGAGCGAAACAGGCGTCGTCGGATTTGCATGTAAATCGAACAGCAACCACTGCACGACCGCCTCGTGTCCCGATTGAGTTGCGACCTGTAAAAGTGAGGCCCTCCGGTCACCTGTCCACTCTGGGATTGGTGCATCAACGCCACCAATATCCTCGCCTTCACGTTCCCAATACCCTTTCAGAGGTTCAAGACGACCTTTAGAAACCATGTCAAGCAATCGACTCCATTTTTCGCGACAGAGTTCCTCTTCTTTGGTTAGGCGGGCAGGTCTAGGCTTTTCGGAACTCTCAGGAGCGGGTTGCGTTGGGCGAGGTTTTGGCTTTGGAAGTGAGGCAAGGTAGGCTTCATCCTGAGCGCAGAGGGCCTCTTCGGTGAGGTGAGAGACTTTGACCTGAACTAGTTCTTGGAGACATCGAGCAAGTTCTGCTTGAGTCTGGCTCATGCGACATGAGTTAATAATTTCCATAACAGCGGCGCAAACATACAGGTCGACGTGTTGGGAATGGGAAGGTTCGTAGTCTATCATCCCCTTTGCTGATTACGCATCCTTCATAGTCGAGGAAAATGCGTCGATTGGATACACTTGCTCGAATGAAGATGCGTTCGCATTCGTGGATATCTTCCGCCCAGTCTCGAAGCAAATTACGGATATCCTGTCAAAGTTCTACGCAATGAACCGATATAGTGTAGCCGTTTTCACTCACGTCACGCAGTGCCTGCTCCCCATATCGACGCAGCATGGCACCAGCACTCATCGCAGCTCCCTTTGCATTGTCGTTGATCGATTGTGATCCTCCCTGCTTCCTACGAGCTGGGTTTCTGATCAAAAGTGTGCATATTTCAAGGGAAACTGGCTTACTTGTATAGCGATGGAACGTTTTGTGTTTCAAGACCTCAGTCTCTGGTTTTGGCTTTGGAGGTTTTCTTTTTCTTGTCTGCGAGACCTCATCATGTTGATCGGCGACACGTCCAACTCTCACTACAGCTCCTGCAAAATGACCACCGGCAACCATGAACATGGCCCATTTCCTCCCACCCTCGACAATAACCTGCATTTCTTTCAGTTCCGGCAAATATGCGGATGGCGG
This sequence comes from Boletus sp. MG55, assembly GCA_003313885.1. Lineage (NCBI taxonomy): Eukaryota > Fungi > Basidiomycota > Agaricomycetes > Boletales > Boletaceae > Boletus > Boletus sp. MG55. The sequence goes on along the minus strand of QGOI01015622.1, from coordinate 6,531 downwards.
AGTGTCGAGGGGAAGTAGCATTCTATAGACTCCGATCTGTGTTGATGGTGGGGAGTGAAACCAGGTAACGGCTGTTAGCGGAGCTCTGACAGTGCCGTCCTCCGGTATGTCAGATAGCGAGGCACGGTTGACTTTACTGAGGAGTGCATTGACAGTATCTGATTCGCCCGAGCTTTCGTCGGAGGAGGAAGCGGAACCCGAGAGGGAATCTTCCAGGCCTGTGATATAGGCAGCGCAGGATCAGTTATTTGGTTGATAAGGATACGGTGGCGGGTGGAGAAGCGTACGATCGACGAGTTGACCGAATGCAGGCTCTGTGACAGGGTTTCCGCCAGTAAGACGTATCTTGACGTTGTAGCGATGCCAATCTGTGCGAAAGTGCGCACGTTGCTCGTCCACATCTGCAAAGGCAGCCCCAAGGCAAATATTGCAGCTTTTTGCATTCGAGGTAGGTGTTACCTGTGGCGGAGGGGGAGAAGGTTCACGAGGTGCTTGGCCGAGCAGAGTTCTGGGAGTGAGTGTATCGACCAGCTGGGACGGCAAGGAAAATACGTTATATCTGTGTGCCATCACTAGTGCTAGGTCAGTTCCAAGAGAGAATCACCAGTGAGAGAATGACTGGTGGACGTATGACTCTAGCTTTGCACTGCCACATCTAATCATTGTCGAAACCGAATCGCGAACCGAACGATCAAAGTTATTTCGGACGATGGTCGGATCCCGTTCTGCTTCTTGAACATAACCACCATGCTCGCGTCAGATTTTGCAGCCCGTCCCATCAAAAAGTTGGTGCTCTTCGACGTCGATGGCACCCTCACTCCTCCCAGGTATGATCGTCCTCGCGAGGTCCCGAACCAGACGCGTCGATGACTCATGAACCATCGCCTTTAGACAGAGAGTCGCTCCGGAGGTGGTCAAATTCCTCGGCGAGCTCAGGAAAAAGGTGGCCATAGGATTTGTCGGAGGCTCTGATTTCGCCAAAATCAGTGAACAGCTCGCCGTGGACGGCAGGAATAGTTCGTACAATCCTCGAACAACTGCTCTCGGAAATCACTGTCAGATGCTGACGTCCTTCCAGTCCTCGAAGATTTTGACTTTGGGTTCGCAGAAAATGGACTGACTGCCTTTCGTCTTGGGAAGCCTCTGGCAACGCAGTCTTTCATCAACTTCGTAGGGGAAGAAAAGTACAAAAAACTGGTCAACTTCATACTTCGTCACTTGTCTGAAATCGACATCCCAATCAAGCGGTTTGTGACATGATCTCTGAACCATTATTTCGTTCCATCGAGTCCGCTTCCAGGGGCACGTTTGTCGAGTTTCGCAACGGGATGGTAAACGTCACCCCGATTGGCAGGAATGCAACGTATGTCTCGCTCAGCCTGCCCATATATCTTCTGCTTAGGCGTCCCATTTAAAAGCCAACCAGAGCGTGACGCATTCCAGGAACACGACAAGGTAAGTCAGCCCAATTGTAATTGCACCATATCAACGGCAAGGGTAACATGCAGAAACATAAAATTCGCGCTGCATTCATCGAGAAGCTTCGCGAGCTATGTCGTCCCGAAAACCTCAACCTCGGCTTAACGTTCTCCATCGGTGGTCAAATCTCCTTTGACATTTTCCCTGATGGGTGGGACAAGCGTTATTGTCTGCAATTCGTCGAGAACGAGGGATTCGAGGAGATCCACTTCTTTGGGGACAAGACTCAGGTGGTGAGTTTCCAGCGGCTGATCCGCTGGTCGTTACGCAGATATATTGACCAACGCCGTCAGGGAGGGAACGACCACGAAATCTACACGGATGCGAAGACTGTGGGCCACAGTGTCCAGTCCCCTGCAGATACCATTAGACTGTGCACCGAGCTCTTCCTCAACTAGTAAATAGAACTTAGAAGTGATCGAATGTATATAAGCGATTGAATGTATATGATATACCGCGAGAGTTGGGTGCAGATTCAGAGCCGAACTTGCGTGACACATTGACAGGGGCTCCTCCAGGAGTGGGAATGGTACAAACTCGACCACACGCGTTACCACGACATTAATGCTCAGACTCAGCGGGACGCGTCCAACTCGTCCAACACTGCGCCACTTATCTGCTTCCCGCGACAGTCAAATCTATCTGTCATGCCCACCCCAAAGGTCAACGGAGACTCCAAGTAAGCAGTCTGTGCAATCCACTTTCCGAACACAAGTGCTTATACGGATGCGTACGTTAGAGTCAAAGCAGAGACGGCCGCTAAACCAGCAGCGAAGCGAAGGAAACTAGCCCCTTCTGGCTCACAGAACGGGCAGAATTCGTCGTTCGCCGATGTGCTAGAACAGCTCAGTCAGAACGTTTCAAATGGTTCATGTATGTCTCCAAAGATCATTCTCGTGACGCTCTCTAAGTTGGCCTGGATATGCTTCAGCCTCTGAAGGTGGCGCTGATTCCTGGTCCCGCCCAAAGCTCAAGCCGATAAACGGGAAGACAGACTCCATTGGTGTGTATTTTCTATGACAACACCTGTCTCTCAAACTCAGGCCACACAAGTCTTTCAACAGCTGGATATCGAGAATGCAACAGACCCAAATACCGGACGTACAATGTTGCGTATGTTCGGCGTCACCGAGGTATTTTCTGTCCTGGGTGGCTTTCGAAGCTGGTACTTAACTATGAAATGTTTCAGGCCGGGAACAGTGTGCTTGCCAATGTCACGCAGTTCATGCCTTATTTCTACATTCCTGTTCCTCGCGGCTTCGATAATGCTGACTTAGATGCCTTCACGGATGCCTTGAATGTCAGTCGGCGAATCTTTGAAACTAATACACCTGTCTCACATGGTATGCTGTATTAGAACAGCGCAGGAGGCAACTACGTCCTAGATATCGAAATTGTGAATAAGCGCACGCTCTGGGGATACCGAGGGGACGACTGGCTCGCTTTCATGAAGCTTACCATCACAGACCCCAAATCGCTTCCTAAAGTGCGAGATAAGTCAATTTCAAGTAACGCACCTTCCTTGTGCTGACATCTCGCTTTGTGGTAATCACGGGTGTTCGAACGGGGTGAATTTTCTTTCCGAGATTTCTTTGCTGTTGGTCAACCTAGCCCTACCTTCGAGAGTAATATCCCGTATACACTACGGTTTATGATAGATTCTAAGGTGAGTTTTTGCTGTCATGCGAGATGTCGACCCCTGGATTATCATCTATCCTCAGGTCGTGGGAATGAATTGGATCGAAATACCGGCAGGAAGATACAAACTTCTTTCTGAGGAAGCAAAACGGTCCACGTGCCAAATCGAGCTCAATGTCAGGTGCGATGACGTGAATTTTATGTCGCTCTCGGTTGTTAAAACATCCAGAAGGTGGGATGCATTCATCTCGCACTCTCCTGAGGGAGACTGGCAAAAGATTGCACCCCTACGGATACTCAGTTTCGATATCGAGTGTGCTGGACGAAAAGGTATATTCCCCGAGGCTAACATTGATCCTGTCATCCAAATCGCCAACATGGTGACTCGTCAAGGTAGTATCCCCGTCACGTCTGCCTGATAACGAAGCTAATAGATATTTGGAACAGGCGAGACACAGCCGTTCATCCGGAATGTGTTCACGCTTAACTCCTGTTCACACATCGTTGGGTCCCAAGTCCTCTCTTTCGATGATGAAGCAAAGCTCCTTCACGCCTGGCGGGACTTCATTGAGGAGGTGGATCCTGACGTGATCATTGGATACAACATCTCAAATTTCGATTGGCCGTACCTCCTTGATAGGGCAAAGCACTTGAAAGCCAACGGGTTTTCCCATCTTGGGAGGTTAAAAGGTACGTCAATCTTGCAACGCGCTGTTGCTCACAAATGACACGCTGCTCGCCAAGGCGTAAAGGCGCAAGTGAAAGATACGCACTTCTCTTCAAAAGCTTATGGTCAACGTGATTCGAAGGAGACTGTCATCGATGGTCGCCTACAGCTTGACGTACTCCAGTTCATGCAACGTGAACACAAACTACGTAGTTATACGCTCAATTCTGTCTGCGCACAGTTCTTAGGCGAGCAAAAGGAAGACGTCCATCACTCAGTTATCACAGAATTGCAGAATGGTGGGCCCGAATCCAGGCGGCGGTTGGCTGTGTATTGCTTGAAGGTCGTGTCATACACTGCATACTTGCTAACGGATTTCATCTAACATGCATCCCGCTTAGGATGCATACCTCCCGCAACGATTGCTCGATAAACTGATGTGTTTCGTAAACTACATCGAGATGGCGCGCGTTACGGGTGTTCCATTCAACTACTTGCTCTCTCGCGGGCAGTCTATCAAAGTGCTCTCCCAACTCTTTCGAAGGGCAAATGAAGAAGGGTACATCGTGCCCGCAATGAAGAGCGAAGGTAAACCCAGCGCAATTATATGGAGTGCAACTACATTTGGCTAACTGCAGCTCTACAGGCACGGATGAGCAGTATGAGGGTGCGACCGTTATCGAGCCGAGAAAAGGTTACTACGATACCCCTATTGCAACACTCGACTTCAGCTCCTTGTATCCCTCTATCATGATGGCTCATAATCTGTGCTACACGACACTTTTGGATAAGCCGTCTATCGACCGACTTGGGCTCGTTAAAGATGTAGATTACATTCAGACACCGAATAACGGTGCGACACATCACTAGCATCCACGCGTCGTTCTAATCACTCCGCTGCCGCAGACTTTTTCGTTACAAAGGCAAAACGAAAGGGACTGCTACCAACTGTACTGGAGGACCTCATTTCCGCTAGAAAACGGGCGAAAGCTGATCTCAAGAAAGAAACCGACCCGTTTAGAAGAGCAGTATTAGATGGTCGTCAGCTGGCCCTCAAGGTACATTTGTTTGATATTATTGGTCTACGTGAGGCTGACTTTGACGCAGATAAGTGCCAATTCTGTGTACGGGTTCACCGGCGCAACAATTGGGAAGCTACCATGTCTTGCCATCTCGTCTAGTGTGACTGCGTACGGTCGCCAGATGATCGAGAAAACTAAACAGGTTTGATCTCTACTTTCCCAACGATTGTCATTTGCTCACATCTGTCTCAGGAAGTAGAAGCCGAATTCTCCCTATCGAATGGTCACAGTCATAATGCCGAAGTAATTTACGGTGATACAGATTCTGTCATGGTCAAATTCGGACCTTCAGATCTTAAAACCGTCATGGAACTTGGTGCGTTCCTTATTGTAACCTCGCTGTCATTCTGCTAAATGGAGGGCTGGTGACGCAGGAGCCCAAGCTGCAGCATTCGTCACGGCCAAGTTCGTCAAGCCGATCAATCTCGAGTTCGAGAAAGTCTATTTCCCTTACTTGCTCATCAGCAAAAAACGGTATGCAGGACTCTACTGGACGAAGACAGAGAAATATGACAAAATGGACGCAAAAGGTATCGAGGTGCGTATTCTTCTGAGAGCATCCATCAGGCAGTTTTCTGATATCCTTATATAGACCGTTCGGAGAGACAACTGTCGGCTTGTTTCGACGGTTATCGAGACGTGCCTGCACAAAATGCTCATTGATCGAGATGTAAAGGGGGCGGAGGAGTATGACATCTCAGTCTATCTCGTTCGCTCAGGCTGATTATGAGATCAGGTACACGAAACGGATGATATCAGATCTGCTGCAAAACAAGATCGATATGTCCCAGCTCGTGATCACGAAAGCGCTTGCCAAAGCGGATTACGCAGCAAAACAGGCCCACGTAGAACTTGCAGAACGAATGCGTCAACGTGATGCTGGCTCTGCACCTGCTCTCGGTGATCGTGTTGCATACGTCATCGTCAAAGGCATCAAAGGTATATCCCCCGAATATTTGATGCCATGCTTTGAGCTCACGGGCCTGTTTATCTCCGCAGGTGCTGCTGCCTACGAGAAGTCTGAGGATCCACTTTACGTGCTTGAAAACAACATTCCCATCGATACCAAGTACTATCTCGAGAACCAACTCTCAAAACCTCTTATGAGGATTTTCGAACCTATCCTCGGCGAAAAGGCAAACTCGCTGCGTATGCGTCGAATCTTGGCCCGCATTTGCAGTACTTGATATTTCGTAGTGTCCGGCGATCATACTCGTTCAATTGCGATCGCAACTCCCACTGTTGGAGGACTCATGAAGTTCGCCGTCAAGACAGTTACTTGTCTTGGATGCAAGACGGCTTTACGGCCAAACAATAGTGTATCCAGTCAGTACATATTTACTTGTTCCAACTTCCGACACCTCACAGATAGGTTAAGATGGCGCCGTTTGCAACAACTGCCGCCCAAGGATCCATGAACTCTATCAAAAACAAGTGAATGCTGCCTCACGGACGCAAGTCCGGTTCTCGAGATTGTGGACCCAGTGCCAGCGATGTCAGGGATCATTACATCAGGTACGGATCCCGTCTTCAAATGTCCTTATGACGTTAATTCATTCCGTATTCAAGGACGTCTTGTGTACGAGCAAAGATTGTCCAATCTTTTACATGAGGAAGAAATCTCAGAAAGATGTCGAGGATGCATCTGCTGTCCTGGAACGTTTC
>QGOI01015587.1:0-27692 GCA_003313885.1 Boletus sp. MG55 | reverse complement strand
GCGTATAATGACGATACGCTCTGGATAATCCTGACTTTACACCCCCACGATCAGTATGGTCGCCGAGGCCGCCGCTGGGAAGTCGAAACATCAGCAACTGCGTGCCCATGCAAGGGCACGGAGCGACGGCAAACATACACCACCCAAGGAACCTGTGGACCAGATTAAAGAGGCAGAGGCAGAGGCTTCCGGCCCCTCCTCGTGAGACACGATACCGAGTTTCTTTTACATTTCACATTGGATATATTTCGGTCCCATTGACTTGCACACTCCTATTCTAATATACACGTGTCTTGATATCATTTGGTATTTGAGTAGAACCATACAGAGAGAGGCCCGGTTTCTTGTACTTAGGGTATTGAAAACTACTGTTACAGCACGATCAACAGACGAGTACATACGCCGAATGCAAAAGTTCACCTCGCACTGAGTGCACCCAGAGTTCGTTCGTATTCCTCTCTCACCTGTTCGGCAAACACCATTGATATCTTGCAAGCCTCGTATGGAATGACCTACCTCGGCGTAGAATTGATCGTCGGCGAGAACAAGGAAACCTGTCCACGCCAGACCCTTGGTTAATGACATGCACAGTTTGTGAGCCTCCATGCTCCTTGCAGCCATTGCAAACGCCGGTGTGTGATTCCCTCCGTGTGGTTGCGTAGGGATGGCTACGTCACGTGTGAAAGAGATTAGCTGCGCGCCCGCGCGCCTAAAGTTTGGTACTCTATTTCTCACCGAAAGCCGGATGTAGCGAGGGCATCTCTAAAATGTACATGAGTTTACTTTTGTGTGTGCCTGCGGGCCCAGGTGATGCACTTGCCGTAAGAGACGTTTCCCTAAAGGGAAGTAGTAGTTTGTCAGTTACCTCCGGGGTGAGCGGTAGAAAAGCTTACAAAGTCTGTGGAAGCTCCGAACGAGGTTTGCTGCGCGTCCATTTCGAAATAACTAGTCATCGCTTGCGAGAAATATCTCCCTAGGGAGAACGTTGAGGCAGTTTCGGATCGGTGAGCTCGACCAACATACCCAAGACAGCGTTTTGTCGCAGTTCGTAGTAAGGCTTGCCTTCGGCGATCTTGAGACGGCATCCGGTAGCAGTAGATGCCCCCCTGGGGTTCGGTTAAAAACGCATCTCGCGGAATGAATGGCAGGCCTCACCTGAAACATGCCTGGACCCTTTCCCTCAGATGTTGCAGCTGATCGCGGTCAGGAGCACGGAGAAGCCAATGCATCTGAGCATAATCGGGTATCACTGATGAAATCAAACGCGTCCATCACGTCCATCGGTCTCATTCGTGGCGGCTTACCGTTCGTCCCCCCTTTACAGCCTTGGACGGTACCGGTGACCCTGTGGTCAGGTTTCATTTGCTGACGGAGTACAGAAACGTTCGAGTATGCAAGGAATGCAGCGTCGAGGGCATTCGCGCCTTCCCATGGGGCGTTCCCGGCGTGAGCTCTATTTTCTACCCGTAAATCGGATCTAAAGTCTACATGTTCAACTTACGATTGACCAAAAAACTCGATGTCGATCGGTTGCATAGCTAAACATGATCCGGTGGACAAGGAATTGGGTGATCCGGTGGACGGGTGACACCTATGCAGCAAAGTCAGTGACTTTCTCATAGCACGAGCTGCCACAGACATGAGGCATGCGTGCATTCCAGTATAGCCGCCGCGTTCAAGCAGTGTGATTTTTCCACCTCCACCTTCCTCCCCTGGTTAAATTTTAGATTTAAGTTCTGCCCTGTGCCACCATCAATCCTAACTTACCGGGTGTTCCGAGTAGAACGACCTTCCCAGCGACGTTGTGAGCCAACAATGCGGATTTTATTGCGATGGCTACTCCAACGCCGCTCACAGCGATCAGATTATGACCACATGCATGCCCAATCAAGGGCAATGCGTCCATCTCGGCGTTTACGCCAATGGTCCTTCCACCCTTACCGTGGGTGAACTCGGCTCTCCATGCAGTCTGGAGGCTGAGATAGCGCCGAGTCACGACAAAACCGTGACTTTCCATAAATTCCGTTAGCGTATCATGGGCATAACTGAGTAAAAGGGTTATGTCCAAAGCAACGATATTGTGACGGACACGCACTGTTCCTCGAACATGAGCTCGGGGTGATCTGCGACAAGACGTCGACAAAGTATTCCTTTCTCATGTCAACGTTTACCTACCGTGGATGCTGAGACTCAGTGATCTCAGGGCGGAATCAATAGTATCGATCGTCGTGACAATGGTTGTCATGAAATCATTCGTTGCGTCGAATTGAGGCATGGTTCCAAAATAGGTGGGAGGCGGACCGAGGATCTGCATGGTTGGACTCGAGCAGAAGTCGCAACAAGATCCAAAGGATATGGGAATATCATCCTCATAGTCTGCCTGTCGTCGTGGAAGCAGCATTGTCAGTAAAGACGGCAACCCAGAAACGACTAAGCAAACAATGGTATCGTTGACGTTAAATCCAGCTTGTTTGATAGATCGATCGACCGTGTTGCTGGTTGAACATGTTTGGTTCGTTGGACTCGGAGTAGGAGGGTTTGATACAAGGAAACGCCTCAAAGAAAAGCAACAGTTGTGCCCGTGATCATCCAGCGGTGGAACATGCATAACGGCGATGGTGGTGTGAAGGGGGGAAGTGATCACAGGGTCCGTTCCATGGAAAAATGGCGTTTATCAACATTCTGGGCGTCTGCCAATAAACTCATCCGCTATTTCTCGGACGCTTGAATGCGTGATCCGAGCTCCGCAATAATCGGGATTATATAAGCGTACTCGCGCTGGTAATTTAATCTATCAAATTCGTGTCAGACGCTTCTTGCCGACGCTGAGATTGTCTTGCCTGGCCCAATGCGTCCCATGATAGAAATCGGCGACATGCACGCGTTTGTAGTTTTCAAGTCTCGTTTCACCACCAGTATCGTATCTCTTTGTTCGTTCCCGTAACGAGGAAATCCCGGTCTAGAGGTGCAGTGATCCACCGTAACAAGAATATTGACCCGGAGGGTTCTCCCCAAGAATCATGCATCAGGCCTCGTGCCTCCTGCGTCATGAGAAAAGATAAGTACCACACGCTGTACATCTGATTCGGAGCAGTTCGTGTTTCACCATAGAAAATGGTGCAGAGACTCGCACGATACGATTTCAAGCGCTCTTGAGTCAAAAACCAGCGGATCGGGGCACTTGATTAAGGGACATACACTTGGATAGAAACTCGGGTCAGCGTGATGTGCCCTTGATGGCTGGGGATTGTGCTTGATATGCCTGGTATGCCGTGGAGTTGACGCGGCCGTTCGATAAGTCGCCGTGACGTGTAAAGAGATACGTGCGTACTACTACCAGCGAATGGGCAAATCAATCGACGCTTTTCATCCTTCGCAACTGATTTGGTTCTGGCGTTGTCTTTGGGCGCATTAATATTCTGCTACGGCGCTGCTACTTCATATCCCGTGATGTCGGCATCAAGTTTGTCGTAAAGAGTCCGGAAACACAAGCAGGTCATGGAAGCAGGCGGAACATGTTGTGAAAAAGAGAATCCTCGAGTGGTAAAACAAGATGTCATGCATCATGTCTGTGGGCCTGGCCGGGAATTGAACCCGGGACCTCCTCGAATTCGGTGGCAGTTAATCGCAACCCTAACAAGGAATCATACTACTAGACCACCAGGCCGATATCCGCGAGTTCTTCCGTGTTCATCGTGACAAATGTGATCCTTTTCAAGCGTAGAGCGCCAGAGCCAAGGAAGACAGCTGGGATTGGATTGTGTTGACACTTGTCTAGAGTCTTCATTGGGCCACTGGCCCAGGTCTGTACGTGAGTCTGGTTTGGGTGGACCAGGCTCTGGGTGATCCGGACATGACTCGTACGAATGAAGGGATTTCCAATAGCGTTTATAGCTGTCCGTCGTGGTCTATAAGAGTCCAGAAGTGCCGTTTCTACTGTCTGGATCAGCGATCTGCAAAATTTGCTTGCAGCACAAGCTGCACAACTGAGAACGTTGTAGTAGTAGGTAAACGCAACTTGCCAAAAATGGATACTCGGCCCCTTAGAATTCAACTAGTACAAACAACCAAATCGGTCTCAGTGCGGTAACGTTGTGACGGTCATCGTAAGCTTCAAGGCAGCAGCTTGGCCGGTGTCTGTCGGCAACAAGCATGGCGTCGACTATCACTTCTATCCATACAGATAATCTTGGTCAGATCTTTCAAGGACTCCGGAATTCTAGTCATGACGCTCGGCTTCAAGCTGCAGTTGATTTGCGTCGCTACGTGAGTATCTACCGTTGTGCGATCTGGCTACGGTGTTGAATTTTCTGTAGGTCGCCACAACAGTAGTTGAAATGCCAAACGACGCTGCAGTGAAGCTATGGGACGACGACATCAACAAACGCATATTCGACCTCATGCACAGTCAGAACAACGTGGAGAGACTAGGGGGATTGTTAGCAATTGGTGCGTCTCTGTGTTTCGTTTGTCCGTCATGGACTGTATTTACGCTCGGACATAGATCATCTTTTGGAGAACGACGGGGAAGACATCGTTGGATCAAAGCGATACCTATACAGGTTCTACAACTATGTGAAGCAGCTCCTTCCAAACCACGATGTCAACATCATGTTGGCCGCCTCAAAGACTCTAGGGCAGATAGCTGCCATTGGTGGTGCCGACTTCGGAGAAGGATTCATGGATCTAGAAGTGCCAGCGGCCGTGGAGCTCTTGCAGGGGCCAGAACCACCACGTTATGCCGGAGTCCTCATCTTGAAGGAATTGGCACGTAACAGCGCGAACTACTTTCATTCCCACATCAGCCTTGTTTTCGACAAGATTCTTATCCCGCTGCGTGACTCCCGTGTTATGGTTCGGGAAGGCGCCGCTGAGCTCTTGGCGGCATGTTTGGAGATCGTAGCAAATAGAGAGCGGCAGACGCGGACGGCATACCTCATGAAGATTCTTCAGGACGCTCAGCTTGGACTGAAGATGGCGCAGCCCGAAGTGATTCACGGATCGTTGCTCATGTATCGCGAGTTGCTGCTTCATGGGGACACGGTGAGTAACAGCATCGTTCTTGATAGAGGACGACATGTGATCATTGGCTTGTAGTTTATGCGGGAGTCATTCCTAGACACAGCAGAGCAGATTCTCCGTTTCAAGTCGCACAGAGACAGTCTGGTGCGAAAAATGGTCATCACACTGATACCAACTCTTGCAGCATACGACACCCTGACGTTCTCTGAGCATTACCTGCACAAGTCGATGGGTCATCTCCTCACGCAGCTCGAGAAACCCAACGAGCGATCCTTTGGTGTGCCGTCCTTGTATAATAACATCGTCAGGTTTGCTTACTAGTTGACAGCCTTTATTGCTATCGGGCACACTGCGACTGCGGTGGGAAGTGATATGAAGCCATTCCTGGACTCCATTATGGCTCAGATCAAACTTGGACTACAACAAAGAGGGTGCGTATACCCCGTTGGTCGCATTGTAGGTCCTCACGTCTAGGGTAGGAAGAAGAATGCACCTTCAGAAGAGCCCATTTTTCAATGTGTTGGGATGCTAGCGTCGGCTGTTGGGCCTAACCTGACGAAGCTGCTGCATGATCAGCTAGACCTGTTCTTTGCATGTGGGCTGAGTGAGCCCTTGCGACAAGCGCTAGTAGCGATCGCCAGGAACATTCCACCGTTATTGAAGACGATTCAAGATCGATTGTTGGACCTGCTCTCGGTGATACTGATCGGACAACCGTACAAGGTGATTGGCGCGCCGTCATCACTGGTGCGAGGCGATGTCATTGCCCATCCGCGTGACCTGTCTGGTACAAAGACGGGAAAGAGCCCCGAGCTGATCACGCTTGCACTCTCTACGCTTGGTTCGTTTGACTTTGGCGGTAAGACGAGTCGACCCAGTGCATGAAGATGATCTGAGAGCACCATAGGGCATGTATTGAACGAATTTGTTCGAAGCGCGGCACTGCCATACCTCGAAGACGACAATGCAGACGTACGACGGGCGGGTGCGCTGACCTGCTGCAGACTATTTGTGCGAGATCCGATCTGCTACCAGGCCAGCAGTCATGCCATCGAAATCATCAGCGACGTGCTGGATAAATTGCTTACTGTTGGCATTGCGGATCCAGGTGAGCACAGCATTTCATTGACATGTGCTGCACTTGTTCCTGACATCGTTTACAGACCCGACCATCCGGCAGACGGTGCTCTCGTCGCTGCACGAACGCTTCGACAAACATCTCGCACAGGCCGAGAACGTCCGCTCTATCTTCATCTCCCTCAATGACGAGGTCTTCGAGAACCGCGTCACCGCCGTCGGCTTGATCGGTCGTCTCGCCAAACACAACCCCGCATATGTCATGCCATCCCTCCGCAAGTCCCTCATACAGCTCCTTACCGAACTGGAGTATTCCACTGTCACGTGTGTATCTCCCCCATTCTAGCACTCCGAGCTCACACACCTCCAGACGCAACCGCGAGGACTGCACTCGTCTCCTCACCTTGCTCGTCAGCGCGACCCAGAGACTCATCAAGCCATATGCCCTCCCCATCCTCCGCGTGCTTATCCCCAAGGCCAACGACGGCAACCCAGCAGTCGCCGCCAACGTCTTGATGTGTCTCGGAGAACTTGCCGCCGTTGGGGGCGAGGACGTTGCCCCTCACATTCCTGAGCTAATGCAGGTTATCATCTCCAGACTACAGGACCCAGCACACGTCAAGAGGGACGCAGCCCTGCGCACCTTGGGACAACTCTGTTCAAGTACAGGTTACGTCATATCCCCCTTGGTTGACTACCCTCAGCTTCTTCCCATTCTCGGAAGAATCTTGAGAACAGAATCCGGTTCATCTCGCCGTGAGGTCGTCCGGGAGATCGTCAAGGTCTTGGGCATTCTTGGTGCGCTGGACCCCTACAGACGCAAGGTAAGTTACATTACCTTACATCTACGCCTCGCGTTGAAATCTGGTGGCAGACAAAGCCGGATGAAGATGGAGCTGCCGAGGGGACCCTCCCAGTTGTCAATGCAGCTCCCATCACAAGCACTGGCTCCTTGACAGGTTCCGACGACTACTACCAGACTGTGGTCATCACGGCACTGTTGACCGTCTTGAGGGATCAGTCTATGAGCAACCATCACCATACCGTCATCGAAGCTATCATGAATATTTTCAAGACCCAGGGCTTGAAATGTGTTACCTTCTTACCACAGGTATTCATTGCTGAACATGCATGCAATGTCCGGTTGACATCTCTATCAGATCATCCCAGCGTTTGCTGCTGTCGCACGTACATCTACCGCCCGGCTGCAGGAGTTTCACTTGCAGCAACTCGCGATCTTGGTCGGGATCATCAAACAACATGTACGAAACTACACGCCTGAAGTATTCAGGCTCGTGACCGACCTCTGGGAGAATACTTCCCTCCAACTTCCTATAGTCTCGCTCGTCGAGGCGCTGGGGAAAGCGCTAGATGCCGAGTTTAGACCTTTCCTGCCAACCATATTGCCTCTTCTCCTCAAAGTTTTCGAAGGGGAGCTCACCGAGAAGAGAATGGCCACACAAATTAAAATATTCGATTCCTTCCTCACTTTCGGGGCGAACATCGAGGAATATTTGCATCTTATCATCCCGATTATCGTCAAAGCTGCGGAGAGGTTAGATGCAACAACCATTCTTCGCAAACGTGCTATTCAGACGGTGGCTCATCTATCCCAACGTGTCAACTTCTCGGATCACGCCTCACGAATTGTACATCCCCTTGTTCGAGTTCTTGATGGTCAGAACAATGAGCTTCGGATGGCGGTAATGGACACGCTATGTGCCATCGTCGTCCAGCTTGGCTCGGATTTCGCCATCTTTGTTCCCATGATCAACAAAGTATGTTTCTTCAACCCATCTAGTTCCAACGAAATTGAAATACTCGTAGTGCTTGTTCCGTAACCGCATACACCACCCGCGGTATGAAAATCTCATTAACAAACTCTTGAATGGCGAACGCTTGCCTCAAGAGTCTGGTATCCATGATCTATTGGAGAATTCTCGAGTTGCTGAAATCTCGGCACCCGCAGAGCCAGCCAAGTTGACTGTCAACCAACAGCATCTGAAACAAGCTTGGGACGTGTCCTCTGTTTCTACGCGAGAGGATTGGACAGAGTGGATGCATCGCCTTTCTGTGGAGTTCATGAAAGAGTCGCCCTCCCATGCTCTCAGAGCCTGCATGAGCTTGGTCGAATTCCATCCACCACTTGCGAAAGAGCTTTTCAATGCCGCTTTTATCTCTTGCTGGTCTGAGTTATACGATCAGTATCAGGTAGGTGTACTTGTGGACCGACCATTTTCCAGAATTTTAAGAGTATTCCTAGGAAGGGCTTGTCCGCTCCATCGAAGCTGCGATCACCTCTCCTACTGCACCGTCCGAATTGATTCACCGATTACTCAGTCTCGCAGAGTTCATGGAACATGAGGAGAAGCCTCTCCCTATTGAACATCGCACCCTTGGGGAGTATGCCATGAGGTTCCATGCGTATGCGAAAGCGCTGCATTACAAGGAGTTGGAATTTTTCACCGAGACGTCGCCGAATATCATCGAGGCACTGATTGGTATCAATACCAAACTCCAGCAACACGACGCGGCCTGGGGCACGCTTGTTATCGCACGGGAACAATACGACGTTAGTAAACACGAGGAATGGTACGAGAGGCTCGGAAGATGGCAAGAGGCACTGGCTGCTTATGAAAAGAAGGCAGAAGAGGATCCTGAGGCGCCTGATGTTCAAATTGGACGTATGAAGTGCCTGCACGCACTTGGCGAATGGGATCAACTCGCGGCACAGGTCGAAGAAAATTGGTCAAACGCGAACCACGAAGACCGTAGAGAAATTGCCCCGATGGCCGCCGCCGCTGCCTGGTCGTTACACGAGTGGGATTCTATGGATGACTATATCACAACAATGAGGGGCGACTCGCCAGATCGAGCGTTCTACAAAGCTATTTTGTCCGTTCACCAGAACCAATTCTCTAAGGCACTGAGGGAAATAGGAAAAGCTCGGGACTTGCTGGAGCCGGAACTGACGTCTTTCGTTGGCGAAGGTTATGGTCGTTCATACAAGTGAGGCGTTTTTCACTTTAGTTTTCAGCGCTTGACCTGACGTCATCCAGCACTCTGGTCCGCGCGCAGATGTTGTCTGAACTTGAGGAGATAATAATGTACAAGCAATACGCTGACCAACCGGAACGGCAACAAGCAATGCGGAAGACATGGATGAAGCGGTGCGGACTTCGATGCCTGCTTCTTCAGATATGTCAACTCATATGAAACTAGACTACAAGGCTGTCAGCCTGACGTCGAGACCTGGCAACGTATCTTGCAAGTCAGGGCGCTTGTTTTGAATCCCGAGGACGATCCTTTCATGTGGATTAAATTTGCGAACTTGTGTCGAAAATCGGATCGTATGGCATTGGCGGAGAAGACGATCAACTCGCTCCTATCGCCGGAGAGGGTGAGTTGCAGTTTCGAGGATAATTGACACAGTATAACGATTCGAGATATCAGTTACAGCATCTACGGGATGATCAACAACACCTGAAGGCGCCACCAAATGTTGTCTACGCTCAGCTGAAGTACATGTGGGCAAATGGCTCTCGCGAAGAAAGTCTGAGTTTCCTTCGCCAGTTTTCTGCAAGCCTGGCGAGGGATCTGCAGGTGGAAACCAAGGAGCACTCTCAGCGGCCTGGCGTCAGCAAACACAAACTTGATGAGCTGTCACGCCTGCTCGCGCGGTGTTACTTCAAACAAGGACAGTGGCAAGTCGATCTAAAAGAGGACTGGGGTGAAGTGAGTATCTCGTGTATATTTGGTATCAATGCCTGATTCCCCGCAAAGCGAAATGTCAAAGATATTCTGCATTCGTATCTCCTTGCCACACACTACGATCCTAATTGGTACAAGGCATGGCACACGTGGGCTCTTGCAAACTTCGAAGTCATTGGACACCTAGAGAGTCAGAAGGAAAGCACGGCTACTGATGTGCCGGGTAGCGGTCTCGCTGCTCACGTTGTACAAGCGGTTCAAGGTCACTGGCATTGACATTAAGGAGAACATATCACTCATCCGGTACTTCACAGGGTTCTTCCGCTCAATAGCTTTGCGCAACGAGAACGCTCTGCAAGACACCCTGCGACTCCTGACACTGTGGTTCAAGTTCGGCGCTCACGATGATGTTAGCCAAGCAATGGCAAGCGGCTTTTCTGTCGTTGAAGTCGACACATGGCTAGAGGTCATACCACAAGTTAGTGTTGTACAGTCAGTGCTGAATTCTCCATTAATCGCACGTATTCAGATTATTGCACGCATCCAAACTCCGAGCGGGAATGTCAGACGCAATATCAACAACTTGCTGACTGAAGTTGGCAAGCACCACCCACAAGCGCTGATATATCCCCTCACTGTGGCTTCAAAATCGTCCAGTGTTTCCCGAAAGAATGCCGCGCTCAATATCATGGATAGAATGAGGGAACATTCTCCCATCATTGTCGAACAGGTGCGTGTGTTCGTTTCTGAGGGTGATCGGTTTTTCATCGCACACGATAGGCTCTTGTGGTTAGCCATGAGCTCATTCGTGTGGCTATATTATGGCACGAGCTGTGGCACGAAGGTCTCGAAGAAGCATCGAGGTTGTTCTTCAATGACAAGAACCCAGAAGGCATGATTGCTACCCTGGAGCCCCTACATGAGTTGTTGGAAGCAGTGAGTGCGACGTAGATTGCATTCTGAGGGGACCCATTGATTTTCCTTTAGGGTCCGACCACCGCCCGCGAGACGTCGTTCGCTCAAGCGTTTGGTAGAGATTTGCATGAAGCTCGCGAAGCCTGCCGTCGCTATCGTGCGTACGGAGAAATGTCAGAGCTGAACAAAGCTTGGGACATATATTACGGAGTATGACACTCGAATGCGACTCTGCGATCTGACGCCAACTTTATCTGAAACTAGGTATTCAGGAAAGTGGAGAAACAGTTGCCTCAACTCACCACACTAGACTTGCAATACGTGTCTCCTCAATTACTGAAGGCACGAAACCTGGAGCTTGCTATGCCTGGTATGTCCTCGCCAATATTGGCGTAATATGTTTTTGTATCAAAGCTTTTTGACAGGTACCTATCAGAGTGGCAAACGCGTGATCAAGATTGCAAGCTTCGCCACAAAGTTGACGGTCATTGCCTCGAAACAACGCCCAAGGCGTCTGTCACTCAAGGGTGACGATGGTAAGGATTACCTCTATGTCCTGAAGGGTAAGATATCCGTCAGTTGCCAGCTGTCGCACACTCACCGGCAAACCCAGGTCACGAAGATTTGCGTCAAGACGAGCGTGTCATGCAACTATTCAGCCTCGTAAACACCCTGCTTTCGGTGGACACCAACAGCTTCAAGAGACGCTTGCACATCCAACGATACGCCGTAATACCGTTGGCGCCGAACGCGGGTCTGATGGGATGGGTCAAAGATAGCGATACCCTTCACGTGCTTGTTCGCGACTACCGTGATTCCCGCAAGGTCCTGCTCAACATCGAGTATCGATTGATGCTCCAGGTATCAAATTTCGTGTGTATGACAAGACTTTGCCAGTTGACCTCGCCTGTTTCAGATGGCACCTGATTACGAAAACCTGACGCTCCTCCAAAAAGTCGAAGTATTCGAGTACGCTCTTGAAAATACCACGGGGCAGGATCTGTACCGAGTGTTATGGTTGAAAAGCCTCAATTCCGAGCATTGGCTAGAGCGACGTGCGACGTATACGCGATCCCTTGCTGTCAACAGCATGGTTGGCCATATTCTAGGGTTAGGAGATCGTCATCCTTCCAATCTCCTTCTCGAGAGAAGCACAGGAAAGGTTGTTCACATTGATTTCGGCGATTGTTTCGAGGTTGCCATGCACCGAGAAAAATTCCCGGAAAAGATTCCTTTCCGTCTTACAAGGATGCTCACGCATGCCATGGAGGTAAGCTCTAGGCATTTTGTTTTTTTGGATCATCTGATGTTAGTCTTTAGATCAGTGGGATTGAGGGTAGCTTCCGACACACCTGCGAGATCACCATGTCTGTGCTTCGCGCAAACAAAGAATCACTGATGGCGGTGCTTGAGGCTTTTGTTTATGACCCACTCATCAATTGGCGACTCATGCAGGCCGATGTTGACACCAGGAGGCAGGAAGGTAATCTGGACGGGACTGCCATCACTTCGTAGCATCTTATAGTTGTTTTCTCCCAGATGTTGACACCGACCCAGGGAGGGCTGCTGAACTTGCAAAGGTTGCGGCATATCCCCAGGCTCCAGCCCGAAAACTCCGTGCCGATGAAAACGACATTTTCAATGGTACTTAGTCCACTCACGCTTTCTCCTTGATCTTCATTGACTCGTGCCAGACGCAATCGGAGAACCAGGGGCAAGGCAAGAGGTCAGGAACGAGCGAGCCTTGCTCGTATATAACCGCGTGCAACACAAGCTTACAGGTGCGTTGGTGATGAGTCACAATGTCCCAAGCTGAACCTATGTGATTTTCAAGGTAAAGACTTCGCCCCCGATGTTGTACTCACAGTTCCGGCCCAAGTGGATAAGCTCATCCTCCAGGCCACTTCGCTGGAGAATCTTTGCCAATGTTTCTCTGGATGGTAAGCTCTTCGTTCATCTCCAGTTTGTTGGCATTCACTTGACTTCTTTCGTTCTAGGTGTGCGTTTTGGTAAAACACGTCTTTCTTTTGACTATCCAGTGTATCCTTGCATACTTCGCTACTCGTTATACTGCAACCCTGTAATATGCATACCTGTGCTATGATAACATATTCATACATGCCACAAGCTTGATGCACCTATAGGTTGGCTGGAGTTTCGTCATCGTACGGTGGCACCAATTTGGAAAGAGAGTTTGAGCAAGCCTAGAATCTGAAGGCTGGGAGCACGGAGTCCGCCGCGGCTGTGAATATAACAAGTTGCATTCTCTGTTGATCACTCTAACCTGTTTACATCCACAACAACTACTGTACCAGATCATCATCATGCCGCGAGGGGTCCCAAACCCGAAGAAGGATGACTTTGGCATGCGCTACACGTCGATGCATGTACCTCTGGCGTACGTTGCGTATCATCTTCCTTGCGAGACGGAACTGATGAATATGCTCAGGCCGAATCCCAAACACATGGGTACAACGTATCTCAAATCAGAATCACAAACTCTCTGGGCCAGAAATGCTGCTCGAAAACAGAAAATGGCAGCCGAAGATATGCCTACGCCTCCTGACCAAAGGTATGCATTCATTCGCGTTGCAACGCGCTAGCATTCCGTGATAAAACTCTGAGCGACCAGCACAGACGTGGTTCACAAGTCGTGGTTATCCACCCGGGCTCGAGATACCTTCGCATCGGTAAAGCTTCCGACGTCACGCCTATTGCTGTCCCGAACGTCATTGCGAGAAAGTGCAAGGGGTCCGTTCCAGAGCCCGTGTATGTAGAGAATATTGCGCGTCCGCGCAAACGACGCAGCGTACCATCTGCAACTTCCGACGGAGACGAGTATGCGGTCGCACCGCCTTCTGACGATCCTGTAAGAAACACGTATGCTGAATCGTTTCCAACGCGCTCAATCCCTGTTAGTTCGAAGTCAAATTAGTTTCGATCACGGTTTCGCTTCGGGAAAGGATGCGATTCTACAAACTTCGTGTTACGCCAAACGCGACGAGCATCGCGTCCACGTTCAATGAACAATTCAAACCAGAAATCATTCCTGAACATAATGATTTTTTCCAGGTGGATTGGATCCATGAGCCCTCGTCTGATGCTTATTTGGTTGGGGAAAAAGTACCTTCTCTGATTGCCACCTCCACGCTTGCATGACCTTTCTCTCTCGATCTAGGCCTTGCGGATATCGGACCCTCAGGCATTGAATTATACTATCCGATGGCCAATTCATGGTCAGAATTTTAACAACAGGGATTATCCTTCTGTTCAGATGGTCCTGGACGATGTCGAGACCATTATCAGCAATGTCCTCGAGGAGAAACTAGACATCAAGCGCCGTGACATCAAAGTCGGTAGATGATGGCTGTCGAAACCTGAACACTACTTGATATCCTTGATATTGCCGCAGAATTACTCCGTCATGTTGGTCATTCCGGATTTCTATGACCGGGTTTATGTCCGAGAATTTGTCAACATCCTCTTGGTGTCGTTAGGATTCAAGCAAATTTGTGTGCAACAGGTGAGTCATGGCTCCTCATCAGTGTCAATATCTGCCACTTCCCAAGAGCTAATTTGGCCATGTTAACTTCAGGAATCGCTCGCAGCCACATATGGAGCTGGGATAAGCAATGCATGTGTCGTTGATATCGGAGCCGTCAATACCAGCGTGGCTTGTGTTGACGAGGGCCTGGTCATTTCTGACTCAAGGTATTGCCATCAGCATTCCCGGTGATTCCTTCTAATCGCACTTCAAGGATGTCATTAAACATCGGCGGCAATGACATAACGGAGTTTCTGTATGTTCTGCTTGAAAGAATAAATTTCCCTTACCGAGACATCAATCTGGCCCGTTGGCATGATTGGCTGGTGATGGAAGATCTCAAGTCGCGTTTGTGCACATTAGCAGAGGTGCGTTCTTTAATTGATTTTACTCGACATTTAATAAAAGCTTTACGGCAGGGCGACGTGGCCTTGAATTTGTACGATTTTGTCGTGCGACGGTATGGTCATCCGACGGAGAAGTATGGTCTTCGCGCCTACGATGAGATTATCCTCGCACCCATGGTCTGTATGTGCAATCGTACCCATTCACGTGCTAACCTTCCAGCCTTAGTGTATATTTGAGCCCCGTGTAATCGAGTTTGACCGAAAGCGCGTCGGTCTCCGACCAATATCGAGTACGGACATCACGGAAGAGATTGTTGAGAATCAGGCTGACCATGTTGTAAGTCACGATGCATGAGTCTCGTACTGCGACTCCCTTCATCGAAAATCCTAGACACAGGCAATGATTATCTCTACTCAACATTTACTCCCCTCTCCCCCTTCTGCTGCCGACGGGTCTGCAGCCAATGTTTCCTCCGCCGTCCCCTCGCAAGGAGGTCAGTGGCTCGACTGCTCGCAAGTTTCAACTTACTAATCAGATGGCTACAGGGAGTCCAGCCAACCCCGCTGAAAATGATGCAAAGGTCGAACAACAAGAAGTCTCATTACCTTCCACCGCCGACCCAACGCCCCCGCCGACGGCAGCAGAGCCAACCGACGGCGATGCAGCGATGGTTGTAGAGATTGAGCGGGAAGATAAAACGCCTCAAGCCAACCCTCCAGCCCAACCTGCACCCCAAGCGCCGCCTCAGCCTAGTCCCTCAGCTGGCAACTTCCCTGGTGGTCTACCCATCGACGTTTGTTCGGAAGCGAGCAAGCTTCCCTTGGATGTGGCCATTTTCAACAGCTCGCGTGCGTGCGGCGGTGACGAGAAAATACGCAAGTATCTTCAGGCAGTCCTAGTTATCGGCGGAGGGGCACACATTCCTGGCATGGCACATGCTCTCGAGAGCAGGTAATTTTTTTTCAGAGACGACAGAGCGCTGTCTGATAACCCTGGCTGTGTCAAAGGTTGCAAGCCATAGCCACTCCGTTGGTTCCCAACATGGCTAAAGTACAGATTTTACCTCCGCCAAAAGACGTGGATCCCAAGGTGCTTGCATGGAAAGGTGCTGCCGTCCTTGGCAAGATGGATTCCGTCGGCGATCTGTGGCTTACTCAGGCTGATTGGGTATGTCACATTTCCTGATATATCCACACTAGACTGATCACGCCACAGGATGTGTTGGGAATGAGAGGGTTGAAAGAGCGCTGTTTCTACCTCTAGTTGTACTATCCGCGGGGATGTCAATAACATTGCATGCGGTCCACTTGGCCACCCTTTCAAATTGGTTACAGCAGTCATGATGGTGCTATACATTTAGTACATTACGATAGCAAGCAAGATATGTGGAGTATAACAAGATGACCCACGCATTGGTCGAGCCAACGCGTACGCTCGGCCCGTAGCCGTGTCTATTCGGTTCCCAGAGTTTACGGAAAGCATCATATGTGGCATAGTTTACGCTTTGATGCTAAGCTTGTAACTCTACAAATCAGACCTCCAGACGATTCTTGATGTTGACGAAATCTGTAGGCTTCAACGTGTTCCATTGTGCGGCAATAGATGTCATCTCAATTCTCCCCGCTCTGCCGGCATGGAAAGAGAATGGGATGACACGATTGCAAGGTGCCGAATCAGCTAAAAAAAATCGAAACTCCTGAATCCTAGGATGTCACGTACCTCTCCCGCTTAGACCATTCTTGTTTACTATGACCATCCTCGCTCCAGTCGGACATTGGATTGGAAGCCAAAGTCGACGCACTAGCCAGCTCGTGAGAGATAGTGTTAATCAAGCCCCGAATGGCGATATCAGCGGTTCGATTTGGGGTAAACGGGAAACAGGAAGTAGATCGCGGTGTCCGCTCTGGCGTATGAGGTAGAGCACTTCTACACAGTGGGCAGTCGACGGCTTCATGCCAACCCCCACACCCTTTATGCAGACGGGAGAAAAACCACTTTAAGATGCAAGTGGCGCAAAACGTGTGGCCGCAGTTACGGGGAGTTAACGCATATGGGCAAGCCCTGATGGATCATCGAAGCACAAACTCTGTGAGAGGAACTGCAAAGGGGGTTTTAAACCTACATGATTTCAAAGCACCTGTGCCACACACGGAGAGAGGATCAGTTACGACAGTAGGCTATGTAAGGAATGAAACTCACAACGGACAAGTGAAATATTCCTCCAAATACTTTACGGTCGTTTGAGAAGCGTTGATCTTGTGCTCCTTGACTTCGGCAGCTAGTTCTTGTTTGGCCTGCAGGGCCACATCTAACTGTTCCTCGAGCTCTCTCACCCTCGAGGATCGGTTGCACACAGTAGTCTTGGTGATCTGGACGGATGACCCTCTGGATACTGTGCTCTCGCGCGATCCTACGGGCTGCGCCCTTCTTTCCACCTGAACTTCGATCTGCGCACACAGCCTGCGCGACTTGGGATTATGGGACTCCTCAGGCTCCTCGGCTTGCACCGACGGCCTGTTGCGTTTCTTGATCCCATGGCGCACTTTCGGTTCGGTCGGTCCAAGAAGCAGTGCTATCATGTGATAGGGTTTAAGATTCAGCACGAACAGTATGGGCTCACTGACATGATGACTGTAATGATGACCGCTGCTTCTCGGGGTTACTCCTCAGCCGTGCAGACCGACGTATAGCATTGGATGCCATGCTCCTCGTCAGCAGGCGAGATGGTTCTTGCGCCGCTCTCGGTGACATGGCGGTCAAATCCGACCGTGATGGCCCCACGCCTTTTGCCACAGTCTTGATCAGACCGCATTTGGAAGGTCCTGTAGTCCGTCTCACGTGGGAAATTGATAGCAAAGAGCGCTGGTCGTCGAGGGGAGCACAAGTAATTGCGGACCTTTCCGAAATCAATATTATTAGACGGCCAAAACTGTAAACTTTACGTCGTGGCAGCAAGGCAGATTACTACTTCGTTCCTCCCGTTGACAAATACCCTACAAATGCCGTTCACATCAGGGGGAAATCCCGCAATTGATCGGTCAGTTCACACTGATCTCACACCAACTCTGCCAGATCAGTTTTCTGAAACGAACTTTGGGATGGGCTCCGCCCGTTGTATTCTTGGAAGGACCCTTAATTCCCATTTCCCCCGACCGTCCTCCAATCACAGCTCTCGAATGGCCTACAA
The DNA here is from genome assembly GCA_003313885.1 of Boletus sp. MG55. Classification (NCBI taxonomy): domain Eukaryota; kingdom Fungi; phylum Basidiomycota; class Agaricomycetes; order Boletales; family Boletaceae; genus Boletus; species Boletus sp. MG55. The sequence continues at coordinate 9,888 of QGOI01015587.1, read as the reverse complement.
AATGTCGTCAAGCGGTAACGTCATATAGTGTCTTTACAGATGAGCTGGCAGTCGATGAAGTAAATATTCCCCTGGCGCATCGAAGCCCAAAATCTTATTTTCCAACTCAGAAGGTACATGTGACGCTCGGATTGAACAAACTTGAACCTCCCTCAGATCAGCCCGAGGGTAGGATTCGACTCTACTCCCACTTCAACGCTCACAGAGTGCGATCTTTGTGACAACACATAGTGAGTCAAATTGAAATACCATCCGTCTTCACCGGGTAAGCTGTTATCAACTTATCACGGTCATTATTGTTTATTGTTCCGACGCCCTCTGACTCACTCGGATCAGATCTTAAGCGTGGGAGGGCTGAGATGAAGAATCTAAGTAAATGCATAAACGGAACGCCTCCAAGCTCAAGCGCTCATGCTCAACTTGCTGGCATCGTCGAAATGTCCGTCATTTTCGCTCCCACCTCCTTACGGTTTTCCCTTTTCAGGAAGCTTCAAGAGATAGCACCCATATGGAGCTCCGAAGCCAAGTGTTCGTAAACTGCAGCCCAGTTGGTTTACAACAATAAGAATTACGACCTAACCTTGTTTTCTGTCAATTGACCACCTTACATCGCCTAGAAGCTTCTTGACTAAGTGGAAAATGGTAGACCAACATGGTAATCAACGTTCCGAAAATTATCGCCCTGCCTCCAATGAATTATGGCAGTTATCAATTTCTCGCGCAAGTTGTGACAGCCTTGTTGGCAAAGTTACGTATCGCATTCCTTGTGGCGGCCGCTTGGTGCCTAGTAGTACCTAGAGATATGCATATGACTCGACTTTGGAGCCAGGCATCAGAATACTACTGTCGCATACGCCCCTCGTTAATGATAGAGCTGAGTGTCCTAACATGACCCTATCAAACTACGTCCGAACACCTTGACAAGATGCGGCAACTCATCCCTCACAGGGGTGCTAGGGTTACGAGTACCGCGAGGTCTGTCTGGACCTCTATAACGGAACAGTCATTTCTTACTATTGACCGTGACATACGGGATATTCGTCTTGTCGCATACCCCTGGCGATCTGCCTGAATACCGGCCGGTGCACATTGGGTTAAGGATTGTAAGCCAAACGGCCGCCGCAGTGGCGTTACTTTGATCACCATGGATTATAGAGTGGCCACGCCATCGCTACTTTAATAGAGGCTGCGTTGATGAGTCTTGTATATTTCTGGCTTTCCGGGTCAATCGGGTAGAGGGAGGTCACGGTAGGCAGATGCAATCAAATGAACAACGCATTGTCATTCAGTTAGGGCCACAGGAAACTCGAAGAAAGCACGGGTGCCCTCATGCCATCTGAGGTAGCTCTAGCAACACTTGTGATATGCCAACTTGAAGTCTAACTTTCGATCGCTCGGCAAACATGCAAAGACACAGATCCACCGACGGGAGGATACGTGTCTTAACGGCCTGACTGCGCGGCACTTGCCAGCTGGAACGCACCCCGCCACAGAGACACCGGAAATCACTGCCACCTGGGCCGCCGCTGAATTACAAGATCACTTGGACAACAGTAATATATCCATAAGCGTGGCCTTTGAGCAGTGCTATACATGAGCAGGAGGGTCGGTTGAGCTTAAACTACGATTTGACTTGAGTGACATTTCAAGAATAGTCGGGAACGGCGGAAGGAGAGAAAGCCCGGAAGCGAGCCTGAAGTGTGAGGCGATCGTTGGAAAGAGGCCGCAGATACGCGAGAGTCGCCCATGATGGTAATATTCGATGTGTTCGACACGCGATGTGACTGGTTGCGGGTCCGAGGGACAAGTAGGTACGGAATCATGTGCACATGGGCGGTCGGATGGTAGCCGATTAGCTGGAACGGAAGCATAGGCTTTTTGATGGAGGCGGCCAAAGCTGTGGGTTGGCCCATCCCATTGGGTATGCTGGTGGGTGGTCTGAAGAATATTAATTCACTGCCGAATCTGAAACGGAACGGTCGCTCGAAATGGGGATCTCGGCCCGGCAAGCGGGGTAGCCAATTTGAAATAAGAAGCACGTTATTCGGATCTGCAGATTTCTCGAGCCCGGTGAGCAAATTGTCACGGTCACACGAGAGGGTGCGCATGTTTTTTTGGAGATCTTGGATCTGCCTGTACGGAAAACAATATGCCACCAGTACTGCAGCGGGACGACAACGATCACGCCGAGGTGGCGCTGTAGTGCCGCCGCAACACCATTGCTCCTATGCCAACTGGACGCACGCGCTAGGACGCGCGACGACAAGCGTTCTTCCCCACCGCGACTGGCAGTGTCAATGCAGCGCGGACAGCACCGAGATCTAGCTGAACCGCGTGCTTCGTCACGTACGTACTACGCTCAATTTCCCCATCTTAGCCGTAAATAAACGTTGACAGACTCGGAGTTCCCTCAAATCGAACCAATCACGTCAATAGCTTCGTCATCCTCCATTCGACCTTCATTCCGTAGTCGCTACCCGTTATTCTCCAAGTCGGCTCTCGCTCTCCCGTCAAGATCCCTGCCTTCTTCCGATCTCCCCCATGCAAACTCAAGTTCTCGTACAACCTCCGCCTCTTCTCGCTCTCGTTCATCAAACCCTCCCTATTACCCGCCCTCGTGCGCTCCACCACCCCACCGATCTCACTCGTCTCCCCGACCCCTCCCATTCCCCCATCCTGGACGAGAAACAACCCCCTGCAGCCCAGTCGGGCTTGAGTTACTCTTCTACTCTATATGTTCTCCTCGACGATCATGTTTCTCGTTCCGGTCCCCGTGACCATACATCATTAACTTCTCCACAGCAGAATTCTATTTCAGTCTCAAGTATGTCGCAGCCGCCACCTCATCTTCCAGCTTCCCATCCCCATCCCCGGCCCCGTACTCTTGCTTCCTCGCGTTCCACTTCCCATCCCAGCACGCAACCGGAACCCTCTGTTCACGTCTCCCCTTCTCCACCACCACAGCAGATTCGTCTGACTCCGTTATTTTCTCCGCCATACAGTGCACCACATAACCTAAATCATTTTGCCTCATCGGCAACTTCCAATTCTCCGAATATGGATCGTTACTCAATCGTAAACCTTGCTGACCGCTATTTACGGGGTAGTGATAAATACTCCCATAATGCCCTCCCAGACCAACGCCGCATGTCCGAGCCCGCCACGTATGGTAGCGCAGCAAGCGGCTACCCAACCGATACAGCCGATCTCTCTAACGCCCGATATCATCACCAACACCAGTACTCGTACGCGCCTCCGCGATCGTACGGTGCCCATTCATCCTCTCCCCTCCATCGCTCCTCAGGGACTCGGCCTATTAGTAGCTCATCGTGGAAAGAAGATCATCCACTTCCATTACACCCTTACGACTCTGTCGAGCTAGAAGAACCATTGTCTCCCCTGAACCCCACATTTTCTGGCGGAGCGAGCCCACCTCCCATGGGTATGTCGGGAACGATGTTTGGGTCGCTCCATGAGGATTACGGTCCTTCCCCTCCAGGCACGGGTACATCCACATCTTCCAACGCGCCCGCCATTGACATGCACCAACAAGCCCCCACAACTGGTGGATCAAGTTCACCTTCGAATAGCAAACAATATTCCTTTGTCTCTTTAGCAGGAAATGCCGTGAAAAAGCGACCACGGCGCCGTTACGACGAGATCGAACGCTTGTACGAGTGCTCCTTCGAGGACTGTACTAAAGCATACGGTACCCTAAACCACCTTAATGCGCATATCACGATGCAGAAGCATGGGTCAAAGCGCAGTCCTAATGGTAAGCTTAATCTCTACATCCCTTCGATCATCGACACAACATACCTCTACTCCATACTGATAAATTGTTACCTTTAGAATTTAAAGACCTTCGCAAACAGTGGCGTAAAGCGAAAAAGGAAGAGGCGGAAGCCAGGGTACTCGATGAGGTGCGACATGGGTCCCATCAACATCCAAACCCCTCGCAGCACTCCACTTCCCGCCACTCCATGTCGGATGCGGAGTATCAGTCCCACAGTATCCGCCCCCCATTCGACCACGCCCACCATCCCGCACGACCAGTCCAGTTTATTGGCCCTCTAAATGATCATCACGACTCCCTTGCTCATCCGCGAGATGTTTACCCACGTAGATCACAACGATATGATCCATTTGTCTCCCCGACCCCGCAACACAGTGGAATAGCATATCCACACCCTCATCCACATGGCGGTAATACATCCAACATCCCTATGAATCGCCTGTCAGTGAATAGCACACTATTGACGCCACTACCGGGCTACCAATCATCCTCAGTGAGCGGTGCTCCAGATGTCGATGCGTACGATTCCTACGATCTATATCGTAGTGACAGCCGTCCAAGAACTGGCCAGGGAAGTTCCGGGAGTCACGGCGACAGAAGGCGACTACGCTAGCCACGTCAACCCGGGTACTGGTCATATTCCAGATTGTCCATAGCAATCATGTTGTCAATCGACATGCGCACCTTTTTCCCTTTCTTTCGCTCTGTTCCCACGAATCACCACTGTGCACCTTACACCCCATGCACCATTTGCGAAAAAGAACCTTCGTTTTGTTCTCATCGGCCGGAATTAATCTTCGCGAACACAGCCTAGGCCAAACTCGACACTTCATCTTGTTGCAACCCTCGCTACGCTACAGGCAGCTTTGCTTTTTTACGTGGGCGTCTTTTATTACCTTTATGTCCATCCCAGATACAAACTTCGAGTCACATTGCTACTAATCATTGGGTGGATTTTTTTCCACATTATATATGGATATGGATACGTATTGAACGTGATTCAGCATCGTTCCGTTCTTATTGCATAGTTAATGTCCGATGGATAGCAGTTGCAAGCTCGCCGCGTACCCTGAACGGTCATCCCAGCTGTTACATATCTTTCGCGAACGGGAGTGCACTAATGTGTCTACGGCGCAACTCACGATTCGTCACACAAACACCTCGTCAGTACTAGTCTGATAGGCTGAGTGCTGGACATCGGGATATATCTGAACCTTAATTCCTTTACTCGTAGGGCAATAATACCGTATGTGCTTCCACGAGGCTTGAACCGATGGCTGGTGTAATAAACAGGGTCTGCCAGTGCCAGTGAGGTTTGACTGGCAATCAGCTTGTTCCATATGGAGAATTCGAAACGTATGAGTCTAATGAAATGCCCCCCACGTTACCAACTGATTCAGTTGCTCGAGCGCTCAAAGATAGTCGTGGCTAGCAAGAGTAGCCGACCATAGTAAGCGAGGGTCCAGAAGAACCGATGCTCATCTAATCGGGAAGTCACAGGGACTCGCTCTGCGCCCTCTACTCTCGCGAGTGCCCTTCCACCGTTATGCAATCGTCGAAAGAGCCGCCCAGAACCCCGACTGTACGTGACGCATAGGGCCTACAACTTACATCGGTAACAAATCGAAATACCTGAGCCGCATCATGCCTCTGACAACCAATCGGGTTCACCTCGTGGATCCCCATCTATATGTCGAATCTCACAGGTCGGAATGACATTCTTTGCTGCTGCTGAACAACGATGGTCAGTGTCGTTCCATGGATAGTGGATAGTGTTTCTGTGGATTTGTATCTCCCCCTAGGTGTTGATCCATCCTCGGTTCCATCGTGTCCATACCGTAGGCGTGCATCTTTTGCACTGCAAAAAGGATAAATTTAGGAAGCATGATCATGTGTCTCTTCAAGCCGCGCGAGATCGTGTCAAAGTTCTGAAGTTATCATATCACGGTGGTCTGTCGAATTCCCGAGAAGAATACTTATTACTGACTAATGTTGCTGGTTCTTGTGCGAGTGATGATGAGCCGGCTGTTCGCAGGTAAGACAATGTTTACGGCACCTGGCAAGTTCTTCCACACATTTGAAACATTTTTGCATTTCCAAACCGTGCAGTTTATCGTACATCCGGTACGGTACGTGTCTCTGTTGGGTGCGAGGTAGTCCATACTGTGATTTGGAATGCATCGCCCCCTTGTCTCTCTTCCGGGATTCAGTAACAATCTGCCGTCGAATTGTATTGTGGAGAGAGAGCTGTGCTTTGTGGCGTCTCGGAGGCACGAGCCGAATCATTGAACAGTTCTGCAGCATACTATTCCAAAGAAGCATCGAAGCGCGTCAGCATCAACAATAAAAAACAGACTTCTCGACTTCCTTGTTCCGGGATCTGTTAACCGTGGGAACTGGACACGGCTTATTTGGTATAGAATGAAAGACATTGTCTTGATTCCATTTTGAGAGTGCCACGGTCTGACCATGAGGTCCACACGCCGTGTACACGTGTGTTGGTGCAGATTTGCCTCGATACCACAGACCCCTTACAAAGCTGCAAGCCTGAACTCAATGAGGATTTGGGTTTGAACACCAGTCCACTCCAAGAGGGCTTGTGCTGGTAAGAATACGTCCGCCGGGACTTGGGATGTTACATATCAATTTAACACATACTCAGGCTTATGAGAAAAAACTTAACTTTTGTGGGAGGCGACGCGTATTCGTCAAAGGGAATATCGACTGTCATACACAGTTCTACGGTCTGCGCATCTGTGACGATCAGAAGCATGGATAAAAAAAGAGTGGGGAAATGTATGGGTGGACTCGGGAGCAATCTAACTTGACTTCAAGTGATGCGAAGCCGTGGCGCACGACACATCGCCAGGCGCCGGTCCAGGGTTCATCCGAGGCGTCGCATATTTGGCGCCAAAGAGCGCAACTTGAAGTTGGGGGCAATACGAATCGGTGGGATGTTTACGTTAAGTATTACTGTGCCGTTCCTAGGATCTGATCAAGGAATACGTCAAGCGACTGCGATTGGGGACTCGGAGGAAAGCACTGTATGGCACAATATACTGCTTACCGAGAAGCTGGGTTCGATTCCTCGGCGGAGTGACAGTAGCGAGCCACTCTATCCAGGCCGGGACAGGTCAAGGCACTTTACTCTCGATAAGTTGTGATAGGCTTACGGATGGACCGGACCGGACCGCAACACCACATTTATATAACGTTATGAGTGGAGCCTCAGGCTCTTCACCGAGGAGCAATATCAATATTTTGAATCTGGCCAACAGCTCAACCATTGGCAGCCCCTTTGCGTACGCTCAGCAACGGTCTCGGAGTGTGTACCCACCGGATAAGCACGATCCTTGGTGTGGCTATGTTGATAATGGCCCGATCCAGCTGATTCCGATATAGGGCATTGTTCGCAGTGGAACCCAACTGCGCACGGACTGCGTGTCTATGCCCATCTGTCTTGCTCCTGCTTGACCACCATCGTCTGCAAGCCATGTGTAGGCTTGAAGATATCCCCGTGGAAGTGTTGCTAGACAACTTGTTGCCGTACCTCCCCATTCAGGACCTGTTACATCTTGGATGCACCAATCGCTTCTTCGCCTCCCTCTGCAACGACGACACATTTTGGAAGAGAAAGCTTCAACAGGATTTCAACTTCTCAGATGAAGGCACTGCTCGTTCTACTGGTTGGAAATTCATCTACCAAGGCTTGAGCCGTCCACGTACATACGTGTGGGGGTAAGGGTTATTCTGATTCATTGGCATCCACGCCTTCTGTTAACCCTGCCGTATCATCAAACCAGGGAACCCTCGAATGGGAGGCTGGGGAGTATACGTTCGCCGTCCCACATCCGGGATGTACCCTTTCCAGTCGAACTTCGGTTTGATAGCGGTGTTCGCATCGTGCATATAGCCGCCGCCGGAATGTATGTCGACCGGTATTCCTTAATGAAAAATAATTATTTGACCATTTTCCAGGTGCTTCTTCGCCATTGACTCTAAGGGAAATCTCTATGCATGGGGTAAGATTCCCTTTCTCAACTTCGAATTCGGTAGTATTAACCATGCCTTCGAAGGCACATTGAATGGACTCGAGCATGCGCTCCAAAGGGACGGTTTTTCTGCACCAGGAAAGTCCGCACACACGCCAATGAAACTTAATTTACCTGCTGCAATGCGTGCTATTAGGCAAGCAGCCGCCTGTCCACGTCTCATATTGTTCTCACACGCCCTTCTGACAGCTGCGGAAGGCTACACGCTACCAGCCTCGACGACAGGTCAAATGTTTGGAATTTCCTGAGCTTCGGTCGTCCTTTCAGACTAGTGACGCCACTCCTGGATGGTACTACCGCAGACTCGACCCCGGTACAAGTAGAATCTGGATGGAGCTTTTCTTCCGTTCTCACCAAGGGTGGAGACGTTTTTGTTTGGTGGCCGCTGGACGGTGACATGAAGCAGCAGGTCGATGCTCGGAATGATGCTATGGACGAGGAAGGGTTACATGCTCATGCGACTGAGAATGGAATAATCCCGTGTGCTTACTGGGAGCTGCGCAAAGATCCTTACAGACTTCCTGAACTACCTCGGTTGCCCACACTGGATGGAACTAACGCTGAAGATGTGGATGTCTACCTCGTGAAGATCGCTGCCCTGGATTGCCATCTTATTGGCCTGACGAATCACGGTCATGTTGTCAAGATATTGGCTCAAACGAGGGATACAGCCAGACTAGAAGGATGGGTATATGTGCATCGATTTCTTCCCCGATGTCCTCGTCTTCTATGCTGATTAACATTCCTTAGCTTCCTCATTTTTCGGAGTCGGAGAAAATTAACCGCTATGTTGCTTCTGCGTCTTCGAACTTGTCGTCACTGCAAGACATACGCATCACCCACGTAAGTTAAGGAAAGCCACTGTTGTGATGCGCTGAGCTAACAGGTGGTAGATCACTGCACAATTTGAAACATTTGTAGCCTACTCCACTGGATCCTCTTCCATCGTGCTCATGGGTTCACATGAAACCGATCCGAATACTGAACCTCGCGTTATCCCTGCTCTGCAGAATAGAAATGTCATATCTGTTGTCCTTGGCGATTATCATTTCGGCGCCTTGACATCCACAGGAAAGCTCCTAACCTGGGGACAGTACTCTCGCGGAGCTCTCGGCCTCGGTGACCCCACGACAATTGAACCTGGTCAGCCGGGTGGCTACCGGACCGAACAGCAGCGGCAACATGCTCTGCAGTGGAGGGGTGGGATCCCTCCCGCCGTGACGGAACCAACCGAAGTCAGGTTTGACCACGGAGAAAATCGGAACAGAAAGAGATTCTGCTTTGCGGCGACTTCCGCGGGATGGCATATGGGGGCATTAGTAATTGATTTAGAGGTACGAGTGTCGTTTGTGGGGCATCGACGTTATCTTGATGGAAAAAAATCTTGTAATCCATGTCCATCAAGCCGGATGATGCGAATGATAATGAAGATGAAGTTCCAATGCCAGGGGGATTCCCCTCTCGTCCTGGACGTTCTTCACCTATCAACGCCCCTGGTTCGTCGAGTATTCGCCGGCCTTCGGTATTTCGTGTTGGTTTTGCTGGTAGGGGACGCACGCATGGACATAGAGGGCGTTGAAGGAGATATCTTCCTTCGTTTCTCGGGGATGTGAGAATAGTGTTTCAGCTTCGTGATGATTTCTAGCAGCGGATGTATTTTTTGCGTCAAAGTTAGTCATGGTGACCAGGAACCTGGGAAGATCCAGGTTGCAAGCTTCATAAGAACCTCGCTCATACAATCGTCTGTGTGATCTGCTATATACTTATTACCAGATATCCCATCGGAATTTTCTCGAAAGTGCTTCTTTCTGTTCCAAAATATATCAAGCGAGGAAACAATGGCGCCGACGGTATTCCGTGTCCAGGATACAAAAAAAGCATGGAGATTATAATTCGCCCCTGTTCTCAAAGGTCTCTAAACAGTATAAAAACCAGACGTTGCCTCCCTTCCAGGTATCCTATAATGGCCTCTCCAATCATCTTTTACGATATCCCCAGTACACTCGGTGTCAAAGCGTGGTCGCCCAATACATGGAAGAC
>QGOI01015583.1:0-10143 GCA_003313885.1 Boletus sp. MG55 | reverse complement strand
GGGCATGACATACACTTGCCGGCATCGTACTCTCGGCCTCGGGATCACTCGGGAGTCGGGGATGCGTTCGGTTCACCGAGACGGCAGAATCGGGAATTATCTGAATCCGATTGGTCGGAGCGGGATAATCGCCACGCGGAAAAAACCGGCACGATCGGAAGCGGAAATGCATTTGAGGCGAAAAAAAAGTCGAGCACGAACTGTCAACGTTTCAACTCTCGAATTAGCCCACAACTCGACGCCGTATTTATTTCACGACCACCTGAACATCTACTTGCAATGCCTTACGCTCCTGGTCTGTTCAATACTTCTCCAATCAACTGGCGTTGACCTCCGTGGCACAGGTGACTCTGCTAAGGGTGCTTCCCTCTTCAAGACGCGTTGCGCACAGTGCCATACTGTTGAAGCTGGCGGGCCCCACAAAGTCGGACCCAACTTGCATGGGTAAGTATGACTCGACTTTCATGGCTTGGAGGCTGCCTGCTAATTGGTATTCAGACTCTTTGGGCGTCAAACTGGACAGGCCGATGGCTACTCGTATACCTCTGCCAACGTCAGCAAGGGTATAAAATGGAGCGAGCACACCCTGTTCGAGTATCTTGAGAACCCTAAGAAGGTATGTCGTTCTTTTCGTGTTCCATTCAACCATTGACATTTCACCCTTCAGTACATTCCCGGCACCAAGATGGCCTTCGCAGGTCTCAAGAAGGACAAGGACCGCAATGACCTCATCACCTGGCTCAAAGAATCAGTAAGCTACGCTTTCCAGCATTTCGTTTGCCATCGTCAACTAAGGCGATGCTGATGCCGCTCCAGTGCTAGACCGCCTGGTTTTACATCCCATCGTCATGGACGCCTCGATCCACCATCTACAGACTATATTACCACTTTAACTTGGTCCTATTCCTTAGACGACCATACTGCATAGTCCCTGCATACACCCCCACTCAAAATTACCATGCATCTTTTACTTGTGCTATTGCTCAGTGAAAATCAGGCCGAGGCCCGAAGCCTCATACCCGCAATTGAAAAATGAACTTGACTGAGTGAAGGTCCACCAAGTCTCAAATTCAAAAGTCACCAGAATATGCTGGACCAAGAAATAAATAAATCATGCTTCGAAATATAACGTGAATACGTGGAAAGTACAGGATAAGTTAGGACGTATGACGACATTGATGGCTTGCGAGACTATTCTTATGCGTCATAAATCAGGAGATACGATGGTCTGATCGCGCTCTCCGCGTAGCAGACCAGCTCGTCGTAGTTCAGGGAACCCCCCAGGGCAACTTCAGCGAGAACCTGAATCATCATCCAAGCGCAGTCAAGACCCAACAGACAACCAGAAATAGCAAAAAGACTCACCGAATCATAGCCTGGTGGGGGTGCAGTCAGCGTGGTGTTGTCCTGTGTCATCTTGTAGCCTTTCCCAACGACAACTTTGTTGAGAAGTATCGCCTTCTGCTTCGAAGGCTTGAGATTGTTCGAGTAGTCGTTGGATTTCGATGAGGTCGAGGACGTGTAGATGCCCGCACCGAACCTGCCATCCTTGATGGTCATCACACCGTTGATCACAGGAAACCAGTCACTTGCCTGCCCCAACCAGTCTTCTTGCCGAAGAGATTCAAACTGTAGGATGTACGGATGATACCACAGAGAGAGCACGATGACGACGAGCAGAGACTGGTGTTTCCGCTGTCCCCCAGAAGACATTCCCTCGTCGTTCCGTGCCAGCGACGGTTCTCGTTTCCAGCAGACCGTCCGGCAGCCGCAAATTTGCCTCGAGCCTCGACAGACGCCCTGTTGGTAGTTATGGGTGAGAGGAGAAATGTGGACGGTAGAATGATCACCCACCGATATGCATCGTATTTCGCGATGGAAGTGGGATGTCCGATGACTTTGTACACGCGGCGCACAGTTGGACAAGACGTCTGATGCCGCCAGGAGGCATTGAATTGGTCGGAAACTACACGCTATCAGACTTCTGGGCATCAGGTAAGTTACGATAGCATACCGCTCTTGAATGTATCATGAATATCGGGAACTTCGATTAGTAGGGGCGCGCTCTTTCCAGCCTTCGAAGTACACGCCTGACTGCAAAAGTGGCCCTTCTTGACGGCTTTTCCGCAGAGCAGGCAACCGTTCTTCACTGGTCTGGAGCGCAGAGCCGTAAGTACTGCATTGATGGGATTGAATCGCGAGATTACGGACTTCGAGGGTGCTACGGATGCTACTCCTCCTGCAACTCCTGTGGCCTTTGCTTGCTGTGCGCACGTTTTGCCACAGAAAGAATGAGTCGTCTTTCCATCGTTATACTTGGGCTGCTTGTGACAGTACTGCACGACATCATCACATCAACGGGTTCATCAAGACGCGACCACAAAAGGCAACATACGTCACACATGTTGGCTTTAGCACGAGGGCCAGCCTTGGCGCTCTTTCCCTTCGCAGGAGGATTGCTGCCTGACGTAGTCTTCTTGTTTTGAATCTTTGCAGCACATGTCTTGCCACAATAGGAGTGGGTCTTCGTTCCATCAAAGTACTTGGGTTTCGCGTGGCAAACCTGCAAAGGGAATAAATGGAGGGTGCCACATGCGTCGGGAAAGTGGCATACATCACAAAGACTGACTGCGTTCGTCGTGGTTTGGCGAGTGGACGGGGCATTAAATGCCGGCTGTGCTTGCGGGGGTGGAGGTTGGGCCGATTGTGCCTGGGCACTTTGCGCCGCTAGGTATTGACCAGCCATAGTGCCAAGTACAGAGAGGGCAGCGTGCATGGGCGGAAGTGGGACACTCATATCGAGTTAGGTGGTACGTACTGCTCTGAAGGGATGTAGTGTATGAATGAGATTAACGTGGGTCGTTAACGATTGCTCGCCTGGAGCAACTCGAGTATGCGGATAAGACAAGAGGGATGGTCGATAATGCACAGAGCAGAAGGGGTGCTTTATAGCCACAAGACGAGCACGCAGACCTCTGTGGTAGTTCTTCGAGCAACGCGAATAGCGCATGTTCTCCGCGAGGGGCAATATACTTGGTGGCTGGGGAGATTTCTCATTTTTACCGCCAATATTCGCGGTGTCGCCAGACGGAGTCCACGTCTGTAGTTGCCGAGGTAAAGCTCACCTCGACCCCGGCACAAGGCAACCGCGCCATGAAAGTCCATGGCGGCATTGAACACGTGCATGTGCCAGTACACTTTGATCCGAAGATTTGATCACTACATTCTTGACCCCACGCGGTATGCAGTGTTGAATGGGGACGGGGACTTTGTGGACGGTGGCGACGGAGAGCACAGCATCTCTCTCCTCCCGGCTGTGCGTCCAATGCGATACGGAGAGGGTGATACAGATAGTTGGCAGCAGAGGGTTTCTCCGACGGGGTCTGTAGGAAATGTGCAGTGAACGACTTTCTTCAACTAGGCAATGGGTCGGACAATAATGACAAACACAGCCACCGTGAGTACACCCTTGGACCCAACTTCCAAAACTCTTGCGGACATGTAACACATCAACTTTAGTTACCAATATTTGGAGTAATACACTAGGACACATGCATTATACGATCGTAAGTATAACTATCATACAGAGTATGTGGGTATCAATCCAGAAATACACATCTATATAAATACTCACGCAGCCGTGGCGACAGTAGGAAGGAGAGGACATGCACTGACAGCTAGCCAGCTGTAAGCTCTTTAGCAATCATGACACGAGAGGTGTCTTAAATATCGTCTGCACAAATGCCTTCAGATTCGGCACACGTTGTGGCTTGTCCCCATACACAACCAGATACGCTGGACGCACGGTGTCATTATGGTAGGTGACCGTTTCTATTGATTATCGTTCTCAGTCCTGGAAACTGCATGCATGATACGACGAACCTTCATAATTCAAGTCCCATCCAATTTCTCCAGCAATCTATGAAGAAACTTAGAGAGATAATCGCTCAGGGTACCATCCCCATACCGAGTCGTATCCAGACGGCGGTGCGATTAGGTCGGGCGCATTTCGATATCTCTTATAGGGCTTTCCTACAACAACGCGGCTGACAACCATTACCCGCAGAGAGGCGCTTTCGGAGAGATTGGAGACATAATCATCTGCCTCTGTTATCCATGAGGAACGATTTGGTGCTAGCAATCAACTGAGAGGACGTACTCGAGGAGCATGACGTGGTATAGATACCATGTCCGAATCTGAACCGCTTTCAGAATGGAGTTGTTCCAAGCGCAGTTTCACATACCGCTTGAACGAATTCTTTGAACCTGATAGGTAGATCAGAACAGAGCGAGAGACGTGAGCGAATAGACTTGCCACATTTGCTCACATCAAATGAGCTGCGCACAATAGAACACAGATAGCATTCTTTGAGACCGCAGAGTAGCACACTGGCTGTAGATTCCCCTAATAGACAGGCACGATTAGTGCCGTGGAAAAGTAGCTTCTCGTTTCCACGCTTGTCTTTGGCTTTGAGGGTGGTCTGGACTTGGTCCCTGCAATATATTAGAGATAGGGGTATGCTGGTGGGAAATATGTACCTGTGGTTGAGGTACGGCTCGAGCGCAGGTTCTGGCCAGAGAACCTTGAAGATATATTGGATGTCGGGCCGTCCTTTCTTTCGATGACGCCACCCTTTGGCGAAGAGCCGCTCGACTATATTTGTAACACAAATCAACCTTTGTGTAAGATTGGCTAGAAGCAAGTATGTTCACGCACCTTCAGCGAAACGGGGGTTATCCCTATTCAGTCGGACCAGCCGATTTCGTCGAGAATTGGAGGCGTTCACTGGGTTCTCAAGGGAAAACTCGTCGGGAGGCACTAGCTTTACCCATTCATCTTTGTGGATAGAAACCATGATTAGATGGAACCGAGACTGCGATTTGAACAGAAGGAACGGGAAGGGAGAAATGAGGGATTATATGTTGTCGTGTCACCTCACCTTCACTGCACCACATCGGCACAGATGGCAATGAGACTCAACCTGCCCATGTCGTACAGATTGCTGCAAGCGACGTGGACTCGGGCAATTAGTTATTAGATAAACTTGCCCGCGGTCTTCGTGGCATTCCGCTCGAGTCCGAAACCGGCATGACGCGTCGTGTGCCTCCATTTTGCGATTGAATTCTCTGAGCTGGTTGGTTGTCACGTAAATCCTGTGCTTGGGCTTGGGTGTCCACCATGCAGCATCCACGCCGTTGAAGGGTGTAGTGTCTAGGCCTTCCAGAAAAGGCAAGTGAGTAGTAAGGCGCAGCCTTGAAACACGTTGCAGCTGGATGGTCTGTCAAGCGCGCCCCGGTGGCAAAACGAATGGGCTGGGTCATTCTAATGCTCGACTCGTCCTAGCTCGTTCACTTCTACCTCGTGGCGAACCCCATCATTCCGAGATATTTTCGTCGTGAAGGGACATCGCCTTCTCGGAGGAGCCTTATAAGAGATCCACTTTCCGGCGTGAGCTGCTAAGGGAACTATCATTTCAAACTTGCGCTGACTCTATCATCTCCTCGCATATCTTCAAAATTCTTTATCTACTCGCTGCAATCTTTGTGATCACGTTCGGAATGCTAGACACCCGACGAATCATGAAACTCTTTGGACTCGGAGGATCCCCAACTACACCTCAATCTCCCTCTGGCAGACAAAAACCAAGGCCGGTTACACAGTACTTTACTCCAAGGTATGACGGATTGTCTCTGACACATTCCACCTAATGTATCATTCAGCAGCTCTTACTTGAAACCGTCATCACCCAGTATCTCCAACAACGATGACACGGAGGCGGACTATCCTCCCCTTACAGCTCCTGTTGCTCCCACCGGTGCATCCATAGCTCCATTCCGAACATCAAAGACGGCGCCGATCCTGTTTTACGACAAGAACGACCCATTCTATGAATTCACCAACTTTTCGCCGCACTATGTTACATACAAAGGGAAGAGGTATCCAACAAGCGAGCACCTATTTCAAGCTCTCAAAGTACGTATCCCCGGTTTCTTGCTTATCGGAGCTGACGTTAGCTCTTACACGCTGGACTCGATCGTTATTTATTTAGTTCTTGGACGACCATCCCGAGATCGCGGAGCGGATTCGGAACTGTGGTGAAAGACCGATGTTAGCTTTTGATGAAGCGCATCGGTACCAGAAGTGGGTGCGCTCGGATTGGAGACAAGTCAACATAGAGAAGGTACCTGTCGATTCTCTCTAGCGTGCTTTCTGAACAAACCGAGTTCTACCGTGTAATCCTAGATGGAAGTTGCCCTTTGCCTCAAATTTGCTCAACATCCCGACCTTAAAGCATTACTTTTAGGAACGGGTGATGCTGACCTCGTCGAGGTGAGAGGAGTCTTATCGCTTCGTCCCGCCGCATGATTCAATCAGCCTTAGGATTCTCCACGTGACTATTTCTGGGGAATCGGCGCTGATCACTCTGGCCGCAATGAACTCGGAAAAGCCCTCGTGAGGCTTCGAGAGGAGCTACGCCAAGAACAGGATGACCCGTCCCGTATCCCCACTGCCAGACGAGACGCTACTCGTTTATCCGTTCAAGATCTTACTTCCCTCGTACCCACCCAACCGATTTCCAGTGTGAATGCACAGCGTTTTTCTGTTGCGCCCATTCCGGCATCTGGTGGCGGACCTGCCGGTGCACAGATAGCTTCACCTCAGGACGGTGGACTTTGTGAGGTATGATCGAATGCGTCCTAAGCTAGCATCACGTCACCTGATGGATGATGGTTGATATAGTTCTGCCAAGTAAGACCCAAGTTCCAAAACCACCCCTATTGCGGGCGGACATGTGCCACAGAAGCAACTAAGATGTGCAGCGTGCGTATACGAACCCCCATCTCATCCTTCATCAGATTGATATCGTGTATTTTACGTTTTCTTTCGTAGTTTTGCCGCTCAAAGCCTCGCTTTGGGAAGCATCCCTACTGTTCAAGAACCTGCGCAGCCAAGGCGGGTGGAGCAGTTTGAGCTCCCGATGTTGTTACCGATAGGCTGTGAGCCGTGATGTGGGGCTCGAGATATGGTTGTGGTTTAGGTAATTATGATTCATATCTTAGTACATACCGTCCTATTTTCGTCAGCATCAGGCAAGCAAGTGTTTGGCCACGCTGCATTCAACGTCAACGGAATTGCTGTAAAATCAAAATGCAAGGCTATTTATAGTGATATCAACGACCAGTCAACGCGTTAAAACATGTAATTCTGTTGTGTATGCTGAGTAATAAGGTGCAGATAAATGGGAAGATGTATGAAAGCAGTGGAGTGACATGTGGATGCGATAGTGAGTGATAAAAAAACTTGCCCGGAACTAAGAAACAATGCCGAGATATAAATGCACAGAGTCGCTGAGCTGTCACAGAAAAAATGGAGAGTCTATGTTTCACTCAATCGGTAAAATCATCAGAACGTCCAATAGAAAGAACACGTCTGATACCATCTATAGCGATATATATCAGCGATGTATAACTTAACCGGATTGGATTATCCTTACTTCGAATGGGGCTCATAGCCCGGGCTGGGCTGAGCGCTCTCGTGGGGCTCCGCGACCCCGTGAACTTTTCAGAAACCAGATGTGTGTTCTCGTTTGGAGTAAAGACACGATTATCATTCTCGCCATTCGTAGCGGAACTGAGCACTAGCATAGGCGAGTTTGTGTGCGTAGTAGGCGTGAGACGGCCATGCTTTGGTGAAGAAGGCGGAGAGAGCAACATAGCAATGCTGGGGCTGCACTCAGTGCCGACAGAGACAGCCATGCTTTCCTTCCTGGTCCGTCGACCACGGGAAGGTGTCGAATTGTGCGTGGAAGGTGTCCAATGGTTGTGACGCACGGGTAGAAGACCGGATGACTTGCTGGGACTAGGATCAGAGGCAAAAGCCTTGGCAACGGTCGCGATACTAGGAACGTGTTGTACTTCCGGGGTACTCTCGCGTGGGGAGAAAAGTGAAGGAAGGAGACTGCTAGCTGAAGGCCTTCTTGGAGGGGAACGGGTCGTCGAATGTTTGTGCTGCGTTCCGAGAGAGGATTTTGAACGAGTGTGACTTCTCTTCGCAGCTTTTTTTGAATCGGGCGTACTGCACTCAACCAGGGAAGGTCCGCGGGTAGTGGAAGGGGAAGCAGCGTTACACCTGGCAGTGGCATCTGCGATATTATGGATATGAAGATGGTATTTGAGTGCTTCGACATCGGACAGAATATCTGCACATCCCCGACGGCGACATTGGATCTTATTCGTAGGTTTCAAACCAGCGTTATGCATCATCGCAATCGCTTGGCTTTGCTATAGTCATCGCGTCAGCACACTCTGTCCAATAACTTATACGGATAAAAGGGGAACACACAGCTTGAATGAGTGCTCGTTGGTCGGTGCGATGCATGTGGACTTTGGGTTTCGGTCTCCACATCAAATCCATAGTGGACTGCGCATCCGCTGACGTGGCAAGTGTGTACATTGAGCGCTGGTCGTCAGGGATTCGAGGGAGCTCCTTCTCATTAATCTCCGCCGTGGCGCACCCGGGCGCGTGATCGTTACCGGGAACAGCACGATAACTAGCAATAACCTGTTGCGCTGCGCTGAGGGTGGAACTTTCATCCACGCTTGCTGTTGATGCAACCTGAGCAGTAGAAATACTCTTATCGAGCTCGGTAACGAATTCCCACCGCGAGGGGTCATCGGAATCTTCGTCGTGTTCTTCTTCGTCTGTGGCATTATCGCGGTCAGTGGGGACGGCTTCTGGAACTTGCGGGGGGAAAATGCCGGCAAAACGGCGAGTATCAGGCTTCGCATGTTCATTAGCGCGTAGATCGGCGTAGGTTTCAGCAGCGACGCGGAGGTTGCGAGATACGGCGATGGGGTGTTCAGACTGCATACTGGGTGAGGGAATGGACGAAAGCCACTATCAGTAGTCACGATGGAAGGTCATATAGTGGGATTGAGGTTATATGGGGATGATAGCAACTGACGCTTTGACATCGAGGAATGAACGGCGTCCACACTTGGTTGTGGAAGTTCCACACTGAGGATCCTCGTGACTCAGAGGCAATGCGAGATAGCTACAGTTTCGGCATGCGTCCAATATGATGCGCGCGCCCGGCGCATGTTTGTGGTACTTGGTACTCGTCCATAACAACTTGAAGTTGAAGTTGAAAGTCGTCTTGGTCGCAGTCTTGAACAAACGTAGTTGTGCCACACCCTAGGATGGGGTTAGGGTCTACCCGGGGTTCGCGACTTCCCTTAAAGTTGCCTGAACGGCCGGCACTGGCACGTTCTGAATCATGTTCGGCACGGTCAGTGCAAGGGTCTGCATTGGTCTCTCTGGGAATGTTGTCCGCAACCATAAGACCCTCATATCTGCGTCCCGCACATTCCAGACCAACTCACTCTTGCATCGTTCACCCACCTATCCGGGTCACATTCCCCTCAACGCTTTTGAGAATGCATTTCTCACCGTAGGCTCCGCCCTGATGGCGTTCATGGACCCAAGGCGTGGCGGTAAGTCTCTTCAAGAATGGCTTGGAACATTTTCACCGTGTTGATACGCCCTAGACATGGTGGCTGCCATTGGCGAGACTACTGCGGGTTCAACATTGCCAAGGTTGCGTGACGCGATGCTTGACTCTCCAGAAGGACGTAGGATCCTCAAAGACCGCCCGCGCATTAGCTCAAAAACTCTGGACTTCGAAATGCTAAACGCACTTCCAGACGGGACGTTTGGAAGAGAATACACAAGATGGCTTGAAGTTTGCAAAGTCACGCCCGATTCTCGAGAGCCAGTTTGTTTCTAAGTTTCATTTATCACTACCGGAGATCTCATGCTCCCAGCAGGTTCACTATATCGACGACCCAGAACTTGCGTACGTCATGCAACGATATCGCGAAACCCATGATTTCTATCACGCTCTCTTCGCTCTCCGCGTCTCTGCTCTACCAGAGCTCGCCCTCAAAGCGTTCGAGTTCGCCAATCTAGGGTTTCCCATGACTGCACTAGCACTTGGAGCCTCTATCAAGATGAAGGAGGCACATCGTGACAGGCTCTGGCATGAATTTGTACCATGGGGGATCAGGTGTGGTGGAAGTGCCAGCTGTCTTCTGACAGTCTACTGGGAAGAGAGATGGGACCAAGAAGTCCAGAAGATAAAG
>QGOI01015579.1:0-13547 GCA_003313885.1 Boletus sp. MG55 | reverse complement strand
TTCAGGCTGTTAACGCCGAACCTGGATCCGAGAACGAGGCACAAGCCCGCGCATTAAATGGCTTTTTCTCCGTCCTGGCATTATGTCATACTGTCCTTACTGCCATCGATCCGCAGACTGGTGTCATCGAATACAAGGCTCAGTCACCCGATGAAGCGGCTCTCGTTCAGGCAGCTGCGGACGTCGGCTTCATCTTCCGCGGTCGGGATAGGGAGATGCTCCTGCTCCAGACGCCGTTTTCAAAGGAAATAGAACGGTACGAGTTACTTGACATCCTTGAGTTCACAAGTACTCGCAAGCGAATGAGTATTATTGTACGCAAACTCAGTGGGGACGATTCTCGGTTGTTCCTCCTGGCCAAGGGAGCCGATAGTGTCATCTTTGAGAGATTGAAGTCGGGTGGCGACGAGCTCAAGCGAACGACTGAGAGGCATCTCGACGACTTTGCTAACGCGGGTTTGAGGACGCTCACTTTGGCCTACAAGGTCATACCGGGTATGTACAGCTCCTTCATCCCTCGCATATATTCATCTTTTCGCATTCAGAGGATGAGTATGAGGCTTGGAGCGAACGGTATCACGAGGCTTCCGTTGCGCTCGAAGATCGGGAGAAGAGAGTGGAGGATGTGTGCGACGAGATGGAAAGAGATCTTCGTTTGCTGGGAGCTACTGCGATTGAAGATCGCCTACAAGATGGCGTGCCCGAAACGATTGCCGATCTTAAGCTTGCGGGCATAAAGATTTGGGTGGCTACTGGCGACAAGCTCGAGACTGCGATTGGTATTCACTCACTCTGTCTGTCATCCCACTTCCGCTAACTTTCTCTCTGTCATGCAGCCATAGGCTATAGTACGAATCTTATCGCCCAGGACTCAAATATCATCGTCATTCGCGGTGGGGATACCGGACGCTCCGTTTACCAGCAGATGACCAGAGCTGTTGAAGAGTTCTTCCCGGATCCTGACGTTCTGGAAAAGGAAGACATCTCCGACGTTCCGACTTCGGATTCCGGTCCGTATCCATTACGCCGGCTAAGTACCAGTGCCCCCTCCATTGTGGGCGAAGGCAACGGTACACGGCCGGGTGGATATGTGCTTGTCATTGATGGCACGGCGTTGGGCTATGTGGGTGTTTCATGCGTGCATGGGTTCTGAATGCTTACGCCTAGTCTAGGCTCTTGCAGACGATGAGAATAAGCGATTGCTGTTGCACCTCGGGACTCGATGCGAAGGCGTCATTTGCTGTCGTGTCTCCCCTCTTCAGAAAGCTCTAGTTGTCAAACTGGTCAAAGACGGCCTCCGCGTAATCACCCTTGCGATCGGTGATGGTGCCAATGATGTCAGCATGATCCAAGCTGCTGATGTTGGAGTCGGCATTGCTGGCGAGGAGGGTTTACAGGCCGTCAACTCTTCCGATTATGCTATCGCCCAAGTATGTTGTCTCGTCAATGGAATGTACACGTACGGCACCTCATTATATCTGTCTTTTGAACAGTTTCGGTTCCTCAAGCGACTGCTTCTCGTCCACGGTCACTGGTCTTATGCACGCAATGGAACCATGTAAGTTATTCTCCTTTCATCGATTCTAACGCCCCATGACCTCGGCTCGTTGCAGGGTCGTCAACTTTTTCTACAAGAATATCGTGGCGGTAGGGGCGCTTTGGTGGTTCCAAATCTATTGTGGTTGGAGTACGGCATAGTACGTCCATCTTGTCTCGATCCTTTCTTGATCCTGAACCTCGTTCTCCATAGTGCCTTTGAGTACACTTACCTTCTTTTCTGGAATTCATTCTGGACCGTTGCTCCTGTGCTTGGTATTGGCCTTTTTGACCGCATAGTTGGTACGTGGCTTTAGCTCGTTATGAAATTTCTCTTACGCGCCTTCAGACGCTGATGTTCTCATGGCCTTCCCTGAGCTGTACCGATATGGTCGTGAACGAACGTGGTTCACTTTAAAGTTGTTTTTTGTCTACTTAATCGATGGTGTTATACAGGCATGTAGTATTGGTTCGCGGGTTGCTTGGCGCTGACCACTATTTCAGTCCGTTTCTTTGTTTTTCATCATCACTTACACATATTTCACCACCACCACTCGTTCCGACGGTTATGGCATTCAGTTGTATGAGTACACCACGGTAAGCCATCTTCTCGGCTTCATCGCCGTTTTCTAACCTCCCACAGACGATGGTCTTTACCGGCGTGGCAATTGTCACCTTGTACAATGGTCTCAATACCAGCGTGTGGACCGGGTGGGTCTTCTTCGCAATGTTACTCGGAATTGTGTTGCTGTGGATCTACACGGTACTGTTTTCGTTCCACTCACTACACTTCAAGCGCTCATTACTTTCTTGTAGCTCGTGTATAACTCTGTCAGCCCAGGCTGGTCTGTTACCGACGTCTATGGCAACAACCATCTTCTGTTCGCCTCCGCCTACTTCTGGCTGTGTCAGCCACTCTGCGTGGTAATTGCGCTTCTTCCGAGGTACTTATACCGCGCATGGCAAACCGGCTATGCTCCAGGTGATTTGGAGCTGCTTCGTTATATCCGAAAAACGCAACCAGATCTCGACATGGCCACCGCTCTGCGCGGTGATCACAATAGCATAGCTCCACGGTCTTCACTGTCGAGATGGAGACCATCATCACGGATGTCACGGCCGGTGTCGGTCTCATCAGCGCCTTCGGTTACCCCAGCCATGAACTACAGCGTAGACACGCTTCCTTTGGATCCTCACAGGACGCCTGTGAGTCGCACGGACATGTGTAGTGGTGTGCGCACTGTACACCGCGGTTTCGACTTTGCCACAGAGGAAGGCGGTGTTGCAATGCGTCGGATGCAAAGTAATTTATCCGAGCGCCGACAGAGCAATCGTCACCTTCCTCTACCTGCAGAGCCGAAGCAGTTACCGAAGCGGAAATCCTCCTTAGGCATCTTCTCTTCACTACGACGTAAAAAGCCTCCAACTCCGAACAAGGACGAGTAGTCGCCCGAGCACTCAAGTTTTGCATGATCTATCGATATTTGTTTTGCCCCATTGCACCTCTCATCCCCTTGTATGCTTTGTCATAACTGTATCCGTTTTACTATTTATTCACCCCCACATCAGCTCTCGTTCCTTGACTTGCGATTCTACGTAGTAGTGACGGAAGGATATGGGATTAATGCGACTATACGGACAAGATTTAGAAATGACGCACGTTAGCATTTCACGAGCCCGTAATGGTAGATGCTGCATGAGATAATAATATACAGATGGGCCTACTACAGACAAAATGTAACCAGCGAAAGCGCAGTCCGCTCGAAATCATGTTACAATGTCGTCCCACTCGCCCCATTCGCCCCCAACCGCTCGCACTTGAACTTTCTCCCCGGATACTCCAAAGTATGCAGCTTTGAACCAGGTCTTCATATCTTCTTCCCCAAAGGGGCCATAGGACTCTCCTGGATGCTGTCCGGGAACATCCCACCTATACTCGTACTTGACATCGGCGGATGGGGGGACCCAATCGTCCTTGACCTGCCCACTAGATCGTACACTGCGTACGAGTTCTTCGTACGTTTTCGAGTAGACGTCTGTGTCTCCGAGCGACATGATATTCGATGCGAGATGAGTGATCAGGTCAATATCAGTGATATCCTTCGGTGGATGTTTGTCCACCACCATGCTAGACTCGTCCTTTGACTTGCTGTTTGTACGTTTTCTGGCGGCTGCAAGTCAATACATGATACCGTCGCTTTCGCTTGAAAAACGTACCCAGAGTTCTTTTTCGACTTTGCGCCCAGCCGGTGCAATGCCTCCAGCACCGTCTCTCCGCGCCTGAGCATACCGACAAGTTGCAATTCCAATGCGCTCTTGCCACCGCTTTGTTCGAGCTCTCTCTCCTCCGCCTTTATCTTCTCCCTCTGGATCCGATCCTGTTGCCGTTTCCTGCGCCGAGCAATCTTGATCTCCTTGTCGTCGAATCCATCCATCCACCGATCGTGCACGGCATGCGGATCAAACGTCTTGACATACGTCCCGTCCGCAGCAAACTTGCCCTCCTCCATCTCCTCCCGCATGTTGAACGACGACAGCTCGTACCCCATTCCGGCCTGCTTCCTCCGCCTCGCGTCGTCCTCGTCTTCCGGCTCATCGTCCTCGTCCTCGTCGTCGCTCTCGTGTTCGGACGCGTTGAATTCTTGGCCCTCGATGTCGCCCAGGCGGAGGAACTCGTCCTTGTCCTTTGTGCGAGCAGACGTGCCCGCGTCGTCATTCTTGGCTTGCTTGTCGCCCATGGCGAACATGTCGTCGTCATCCCCGCCTGCTTCCCCGGCTTCGTCCTTTCTGCGACTGTAGACGACGCCCTCCCCATCGTCGGTGGAGTCGCTCTCGTATCCTTCGTTCCGTACGCGTCCTTTACGCTTTGCGGACGGGTTCTCGAGAGCATTGTCGACCTCTTCGGCAAAGTTGAGGGGGTCATCGCTGGGGTCCACAAAACGCAGTTTTTTCGGGTTGGGAGGTTGTTGGGTAGATGATTCGCCCAAGGTGGCAGACCGCTTTTGTGCTGTGCGAGCCTGCATGATGTACCAGACTGAACTGAAGGTATGTTAATTGCTTACGTATGTTTGTGATATGTCTTCGGAAGCGGGTCACGTTACTACCCTATGAGGCAAGACGCACAAGTCCAGATTAAAGACACGAACTAATAGCTATGTAGTGGGAATCGTAAGAGTAAACAGGGTCAAAGATTCACAGCCGTCGCCTTCATGATGGCAGCTACATACGCAAGTTGATTCTCGATGGAAGCATGTGAAATGAGGAGTGTGCTCGAAAGTCCCCTCAGATGGGGAGGAGCCCCGAGTCTTTCAGCAATATCGGCGTTTCCGGACGAATACAACACACAGACTTCTTTGCCAACCGGCGCAATAAGCTGAATAACGTGGCTCAGCATGGGTCAAGGGCTGAAGAGTTTGTCATACCGTTTGGGATGCCTCAAAACGTTGCAGGAACAATGAGAAGCGTTCTTGCTGCGTTGTCGTTGCAGAGAGGTCGAGAACGACTCGAGCCGTGCCGTCGCTCTTGAAAGTGCTTACCATAGCAAGTGCATCCACTGCAGAATAGAAGAGTGCCACTTTGCTACCAGAGGAATTGCCAATCATGATGTCGCTTATCCGCGCCTTGAGTTGGCTATAGTCCTCGAGAAGCAGCGGAAGCTCGACGCTGTCACCAAGAATCACTTTGAATGTTGTCGAAAACCTGTAACAGTAATGAGACAGATTTCCAACCGTTCAAACGAAGTCCTGACTCGTTTTTAACGGCCGGCACATGGTTTGCCGTGGAGCCTTGGTATCTGTGGAATGATTTAGCACAATACATAATGACGAGGTAACCCCAACAGACAATGGACCGAAGATGGTCGACCGGAAGGAAGACTGCGTAGTGCTGAAAGAGTTGAAGGATGTTTGGGCGGAGGGAAAGAGGTGCTCCTTGGCGAGCTCGATGCTGAGTCGGACCGTAATCAATGCGAGATCAACAATTTAAATGTGGTGTACTTTACTTCTTTTTCACCTCGTCCACCGCAGGAGCAACAACGGACGGAACAGAAGGGTTATCAATAACTGAAGCTGAAACTTGCTGCCCGGACTCAGAGACGGAGGGTGAGGAGTCCGTGACATGGTCGTCTGCCTTGCATCCCTCTGTGACCTCGACCAAAGATTGGTTGGGCAATTCCTCTTCCGCTGGTGCTGACGTTGAATTTGATCCTTGTGGCTCCTTAACTTCCTGCGGTTGTGCTGGGGAGTCATCTTCGTAATCAGGGAGAATTTCCGGATCTGTCTGGAGGCCCGCCAGCTTAAGCAACTCATCTCCAGAGGGAGGGGGGGCCGGCTGGGAATTCGACATCATCTGATCGCCCTGGCTAGTCATATCTTCATCGCTCCATGACGCGACATGGAGTTTGTCTCCTTCACTAGTGTCACGAGCGGCTGGAGTTTCTTCAATCTCATCCGACTGATCACGTTCTGTGGTGGTACGTGCATATTTTCCCTTGACAGTCTTCAAAGTGCCTTTGGTGACAGTGAGCAAAGAGCTGCGGTTTTTGATGGTTAGACCAGAAGAGGACCGGCCAGGACCAGGTTTCCCGCCTCGCTTGGCGGTATTGTGGCTCGGACCACTGGTGGAAGGTGCATCAGCCGCGTGGATGGACATCAGGCGAGCTTTGGCGGTTATGCGGGACTGTTTGTTCGTGGTCTCAAGTGTGGTTGTATCGATGAGTTTGACGAGGGACTTTGCAGCCCGGGCACGGTGGTGGGGGAGGTCGAGGTCTTTTTGAACTTCTGTTGCTTTATCAGTGGGGGGCGGTGGCGAGTCGAAAAGAGGATCTGCGTCAGTGAGGGTTGGCGACGCAGGAGCGTCAGTGTCAGGAGGGGCGTCGTCTGAAGACTGAGCGGTTGCTGGAGGTGGAGATTGCAGTCGCGCCCGAGATTCTGGTTTTTGAACAGCCATTTGTTCATCCGTGTTCTGATCGATGTCAATCGGATTGCCGCTGTAAAAGTGCTCGAGATCGTCGAATATGATCTTTTTGGATCCATTTGCACTTCCACTGGCCGTGCCCGTGTGCCGCGTCCCAGCGGTACCTTCTTCTGCATCCTCCGGACCTACTTGCATGAGTTCGTCTTCCACCTCGACTACATCTGGGTCCGTCTCGCCATCCGCGTCGAGTTGCGAGTCACCTGGAGATGGCTGGCGTTTTGCGGCTGACTTGCGCGGTCCTGGAGAAGAAACTCTTCTCCGTTTAGGTAACCTGGCAGATGTTCCCCCATTTTTCGGACCCCCTGTGGACCCCCTGCCTTTCGAGTGTCCCCATGAATCATCAGCAGTGACCTGCACCCGCCGGCGTTTTCGGGGAGCCAATGGTGGCGCTGAGATGGCCACACCGTTGGAAATTGGAACGTCCTCGGAAGCAGGTGCCACTCGAGTTTTCGCTGAGCTCGCCTTTCTCTTCAAACCCTTTCTACCTAGTAATTAACGTCAGTAACGTAATAGAATGGGGGCCATTACGGTGCGGAAGTACCTGGCGGGCCAGAGACGAGCAATTCCTCTCCCTTCTTGAAGGCGGCAGCATCGGAGATGTCTCTACCACCAGTGTCTATGCGTTGCCAAAAGGACTCCAGAATATGCTCAGAACCTCCTTGAAACGAATCTGTAGGTTCCCAACTGAACTCGAACGAGTCTGTTAGGGTTCCAATAGGTTCTTAAAAGTAACATACGTGTTGTCGTCCCAATCATACCCTTTCCACTACAACGCGAGCGAGGTAAGTGGATGATGTGTGAGATCATAGCGCTGGACAAACCTTGACGTAGTACTTCTGCACAGTTCAGTTGAGCATGAGTGAAGCGCTGAATGTAGATGGATCGTACCCATGTAATTTTCTTGCCTCTCTTGTCGTGGACGCGGGCCCTGGTGACAGACTCTGGACATGGAAAGTCGAATCAGTATGGATTATCCCGAACGTGGGCAAAAAGAACACCGACCGACTTCGTACTCTTGCGGGCCGTCCATGCGAGTAGTGAAGACCAACCGCGACTTTGCACCTCCTTCCTATACGCCACTAACCCGACGGGAAATTTTTTCTATTTCTGGCATTCACATTCATTACCGTATCAAGTTCAACAGTGCCACAACGTACACTACCATTATATAAGCCAAGGATTAACCCAGCTAGATGAAATCAATATGCAGTAGATAACATCAAAATTAACGAGGGGAAAGTGTTAGTCCAACTCAGGAGTGGATAAGCGCAATGAGACCAGGCACTCCTTTACCCAGTTGACATCCCCCACGACGGCATTGCCGCCCAGCTTGACGGATCCGAGGATGCTTCGTTCTTTGACAATGATGTAGTCAAAAGTCTGCATGTGGCTAGCAGACACTTGTCTTGTATCAGTGACTGCCTCAACCTTGGCCGCCCCCATACATAAAATGATCCAGGGAACATATCGGCTGGCTTCTTCGCAGGTATTCTGGAACATTTGGCATTAGGCTCTGTATTGAAGTTAAATCAACAGACGTACCTTTTTCGCCCGATTCGGGGGAAGAGGAACCAAGTCTCCGCCAACACACAACACCGTTTTCTGCGAAAACAGTTTGATTGGCACTCGACTGGCCATAATGTCGGTTAGGTGTTCAGTACAATTTCCCCAGTCAAGATCAACAAGCTGGGAGATTCGGGCACAGAGTGGGTCAGAATATCCCGCTGGGAGAAGGTATGGTTGCCAGTCCTGGCATGTATTCAATTCAGCGCTATACACTCTGAAAGACACGTAAAGCATACCGATGAGATTTTCTCGCCCTTTGTCAACCAATCGAACGAGATGCAGGGAATCCCCAACGCAAGCGCTAGGAGGAATTTAGGTTTTTGATGCGCGTCATCGGATAGAAGGAAGGCGCGGTCAAGGTTTACTTCCAACTTCCAACGAAAATCTTGCGGCATCGCGATCCATCGCTTGTTGGATTGGCTATGTTTGCCCTCCATGGTGAACACGCTAGACCAGTCTTCAATCACCAGCCCTCCGTGCTGTTTGATAGCGTGCATCGCCTCGTCTTTCGTCCGAATAGGTTGCTCATTCTTAGGGCTGATTGTGACTACGAAGCCCGTCTTGACCAGCTCTCGCTGAGCTTTGCCGGAGGTTGTGCTGATAATCGACTGCCTGGATGGCGTCGCATCAATCAGAGGCCTTGGTTTGATCACAGTGAAGATGTTCTCTGCGGCGACCATGCGCTCCTTCCACTGACTTTGAACCGTCCGATTCGCAATGCAGATGTCACCGAATTCCACTTCACGAGTTGTTACTGCCTCCCCGTTGTCGATCTCCAGTATAAACGAGCCATGAGGGTGTACACGGCTGACATCGCTGACCACGCCCTTGGCGCTGTCCAGAGCGACGATAACTCTATCTCCGACCAGAAGCTCTTGGCGACGCATATTTTTGAGTTCGACATCATCTTCCGTCTCATCGTCAAACTTGACCAAATACTTGTTTTTCGGCCCGCGGGAGTAGACGACACCGGAGTAATAATGACCATCTTGTTTCCACAACGCGAAAACCCGCGTAGCCGGTTCTGCTGTGAGTCCACGGGTAGATGATACCCCAGAACGTAGCCTCTTGCCCGAGCGTGTAGCAATTGCTGGAGTCTCGGACCGCTTATTTCGAGTGGAAGTTGAAGCTTTCGAGGTTCCGCGGCTCGGATTTACGTCTTCAGTGCGTCTTTTCTTACGTGACGTGGCGGGTTTCGGAGGTGGAGGTGGCGGCGAGTCATCGTGATTATCCGCAGAATCGGTCTCCTCTTCCTCCTCCTTCTGAACTCTGGGATGCACAGCCCCCTCATCCTCGGTGGGTTGGCGTGACGAGTCTTCTGAGCTCTCGGTGTCGGATTTGTGGGAGCGTTTCGTGCCAGCGACAGGCTTGGTCGCGGGAAGGCACGTCGCGGAAGCGTGGCGCGCATGCGAAGGTTCCAAATGTTGCGACCCTCTTCTCTTCTTCTTGGATGGTAGCTTGTCTGTCGTAGCGGCAGGAGGTTTGCTGGAAGAGAATGCTTGACCCTGCAAATCTTGCTCTGGGAGCGACGTCGGCACCTCTGTAGGCTCCGTTCTTGAAGGTTTTACTCTAGAGTTCTTCCCTTTCGTCGAGGACGAAGAAGGTTTTCGAGGTTGTTTCTCGAGAACATGTAATGGGGCCTACCGAGGCAGTGATGGCATCAGTCGAGTCCTATGTTTATCGAAGGATGGTGCAAGTCACCTTTTCAGGAACAGCAGAAGATGCGGTCCTCGCTTGTTTGCCATGCACAGCCATGTCTTCTGTGGGAGCCACGGATTTCTTCGTGTTTCTGGAAGCTATTTCGATAGCCAACGGAACATCAGCTTCGCTCTCCTCGACCTCTAGGGAATCAGGTACAAGGTCTCCGGATCCGTGCTCGGACATTGGACTAAGAGGGCGAAAAGGTTTCTTAAGCGGACTCTGCGCCACAGCTCGATGGTGGCTAGGTGTTTGGGTGCTGGACCCAGCTCGAAGGGGTTCAGAGTCGGGGACAATGTCCAGCGCATCTTCAGGTTCATCGTCCTCGTTCTCTCTCCGAGGTTGGTGTCTAGTTGGGCGAGAACTGGCCATCTTGATCTGGCGCGGCGTTGGTCGAGCTGATGAGCAAGCATTCGGGTTAGTTGATTCATCGACGTGGCAAGGCTGCGTTTCTTCCATGCGAGAAGGCTGCGTCTCCGCTCCCATGGTGACGCACGAAGGGGGTTCTACATCTCCTGCCAGGTTACGCATCTTGGCGATCCGATATTGGTTGCCCGGATGCACCATTCTTAACAAACTCCTAGGATTGCTGGATGCGACAGCCGCACTTGGGGCGGGAGCAATCCACTCAAAGGGTGGAGAGCGCTGCTTGCTACTCCGCGGTGGTGTCTTGAGGATGTCATCTTCGGTTGGGGGCTCAACATCAATAAGGTCGTCGGTCTGCGCTGGCTCGATCACCTTGGGGTCTGGGGTCGGATCCGGAGGATCAGTGAGGTCCCGGTCGAGCATCTTGTCAAAAGATGACGAGCCACCAAACCCGAACCTCGACTCCTGACCAGCAAAGTCTGGACCGCGATTGTGAAACGAGAAATCGTCGTCCTTGTGCTGTGATGCGCCTGAAGATTCACCGGAATTGCTGGGAGTGGCAGCAACGAGAACATTGGTGCGACGATTTGAAGTGGCCCTGTTTGCCCTTTGTGCATCATACTCGCGCATAGCGGCCTCAAGGAATTCCTTGTGCTCACTGGCATCAGGGAGCGTCATGCCAGGATCTGTGGGCGAATGAGTGACCTCCTGAGTCGGCATCTCCCCCAGTTCAGAGAGTGGCACGTCAAACTGCTTTGTTGACGCGAGATATTGTTCTGCTGGATCCTGCGATACCGGACCACCGAATGAGTCTTGGGAGGGAAAGGAAGGAGAACGACGGTAGTGCCTGTTGCCGACGGGCATGGAGCTTGTTGGTCGGGAGAGAGGACGGACACCTGGAATGGTGGGGGAAGACTGAAAGGATACGGTCCTTGTTCCTAGAGACTGAGGTAATTATCTGAAAGCAAGGATGACGGAAGGGCATGGAAAGTGGCTCACCGATTACCTTTCCAGCAGATGCCGAGACTGGATTATCCCCATGTTGGTTAAAAAATTCCGAGCCTGACCCTTGAACTGGGGCAAAGTTGGAATCTGACGGCGAGGCCGGTGAAGTTGTGGATATTTCCGCCTGCACCTTTTCCTGACGCTTTTCTCTCTGGGAATCTTCAGCTAGCACGCCTTCCGGACTCTGCAAAAGCGAGGCCTGCAGATGGTAACGAGGTGTTGCCGGTTGGACCGGGATTATATTTGAATCCAAGGAAAAGTCACTATTTGCAACGAAATTGCCGCCGTTTGGCGAGGCTAGATCCCAATCTTTGCTGTGTTCCTGACTTTGCCGTGCTAATGCATGCTGTAAGAGCTGAGTTGGCTGGGATACAGAAGAATCACTACAAAGTATGCTGGTTGTGGACGTGTCAGGCTCGACGACTTGATTGCGAGGTACGAGAGAGACGCGCCTGTCCATGGAATATCTCTTCTCGACGACCGCCTAGCCCGTAGCGAAATGTACACCGCAACGACTCAAAATCCGGCGCTCAGCTCATGCAAAGGGCCTTGCTCTGCTGGCTCGGCGCAGAAGAGCAACTTGGAGATCGCTCAAGCAAAGGCTCAGCGCATCCTTGCCAGTCACATTAAACACCTTCAGCCGAACTATTACCACACGTGCACAAAATCAGCTCACGTGACCTCGACGCGCTCATCTTGAAGCACGTGTCGACTTGTTCATCCTTCTCGCCTTGTTCACTCATTTGTCGCTACCCCAGTCGCTCCTTACAATTTGCGCCGGACGCTTAACGGAACGTAAATAATGTCGCGCAGGCCTCGCAAGACTACGCGGGGCTTTCCTGCCCGTATGATATCCCCGCGTGCAATCACGGATCTCGCGGACGACACTGAGAAACTCATGCCCAGCTCCATGGGAAATTCGGAGGATCTCGAGGCTGATCCAGCGCGCCAGAAACCTCACTCTCACCTCAAGCTACCGCCGGCATCTCAGCCAGCACCTCACCGTGACTATGGTATGCACGAGATCAACGATGTTCCGGCACCCGTCCCAGATACCGGCCTACCGCTCCCGTCAGCAGATACGACCACGCTCGTCACACCCTCAGTATCTGCTTCTCAGAGTTCTGTCGCATCGAAAGCTTTCTCGAGCCGTTCACATGCAACATCGAAATCAGCATTTGTGCCCTTGCCATATTTGAAGACAGAAAACCTGACGGAAATTGAAGAGGCAGTTGCTCGCTCATCCTCGGTAATCCATCCAACGCCGACCATTCGACCTGCGGTAGTTACTACAGCAGGTAGCGATTCACATGATCGTAGTCCTCAGTCGAATGCCTCCCATTTGTCTACAACGGCGATCATTGCACTCGCTGTCAGTGGTGGTATCACGCTCTTTATCGTGGCCGTCCTGGTCAAAATCATCAAGCGACCTCACCGACGAAGGACCCCTACTCCCTCCCTGCCCATCCTTAATGATGGGACTTTTCCGGACGACAAAATAGAAAACGAAGGTTCCCCGATATTCGGGGGCAAGGAACGCTCGTCCCCTACCCTCCAAACACGTGGCGCGAAAGGAAATACCGGACTTTGGACGTGGACCCAATACAACTCGGGAATACCAAAACCTGCCCCGACGGTGACGGTGACCCGGTCGAGTTCTCAGGATCAACTGCTGACTGTCAATCAAATCACCCGACAAGATAGCCTTGGTGTAGTCGACAACGACACGACATATGTCCAAGGACAAAATCAGGGTCAATATCCATTCGTTGGATACGGTAACTCAAACGCTATCTCGAAGACCACGAGTCCACTCTATTTGCAGCCAGTCCAGAACGCAATCACTCGTGCGGTATCGAGGCTCTCCACAGTATCCATGTCCCTCTATCCGAATTCACCCGGCGGATATTCGCAAGTAGGAGCAGATGTTGGTCTCGCGATAGACGACGTTACGCACGGCGAACAGGCCAGTGTCGCGATGCCGAAATACAAGGACAGGATGATGGCATCACGCAATAGAACGAGTATGATTGCACCTGGCAGTGCCAAGGACGCCGCAGCGCTCAGGCGATCGCAAAGCTTTGCGTATGGTGGAATGGAACCCACTTCACCACCGACTGCATCTCCTAATAGGGTGCAGTTGAACGGTGGGCGGGCTCGCATTAAATCGACGTACTACACGCCGGGTTCATATCCTCGGACGTCGGCGGCCGCAACAAACTATGGTAAACACGACCTCGATCAAGAACACGATGGGATCCATCTTGAGCTTGAGCGAACAGATTCTCGACGCGGAAGGGACTTGACCTTGGCCCTCGGTCTAACCTCGCCGATTCCACCGTCTCCACAGCCTACTTTGTATCCTGACGATTCCATGAGTGTGATTGGAGAAGCGAAAAAGA